>VUQI01009579.1:4306-29306 GCA_015106735.1 Paratilapia polleni
AATATTTTAAGAATTTTTTTTTTTTAATATTTTTTTTTTTTTTTTTTTTTTTTTTTTTTTTTTTTTTTTTTTTTTATGAAATGCATGATATATGATTGTAACAACTGAAAGTAAGATACTCTAATATGACCACTTTTTGTGCTTCTATTACATTTAAAATCTGTTGTTACAAAATAATTTAGAGTAGGACTCTAGATAAAAATACATAAATTGATATCCCTATCATGCATCTGGTTGAAAGTATCTTATACCTTCAATAATATTGTGAATTTTAAGACCTTTAACAACAACAAAAGACACAAGCAGGACAATAGGGGAATCAGTGATTTTATGTGTACAATAGCATATACAATCAGGACTGGCTGGGCCTCTGTTAGCTGAGTGTGAGACATCTTTAAATAGAAATCAGCTCCACAGCTAGGAAAAACCTTGTCAAATTGTTTTAACCTGGCTGGAATCTGTCACTTTACCATACACAGCTGTTACTACACCCACGCTGTTTTGATGACTCTTTGAAGTATGTTTACTTTTTATACTGAGCTGATCATTTTCAGGAAAGGCCTCGTGAGAGATAATGAGAACCAAAGGAGGGTTTTTGCTGTGTCTGAACACATGCTCTTTAGCTTTCTGCAGACTTCAAGTGAACCAGTAATGGGTGATGTGTGAGTGTGAGAAGGAAGACGAGACCGAAGAAGAAGCATAAACACAAGGAAGGGTTACATTAAGACCTGGAAAGCATTGGTTATGTGATATGCATTATATCCGTCCTTCAGCCAAGGTCACCAGCATAGCCACGGAATCATGTAGAGTGCACATATGCATATACACAGGAGATGCATGGGTGCATCTTTCCCTGCACGACAGGAGGTCTCTCTGCAGAACATTTGGCATGAGCTTAGAGCTGAGTATGTGTGTGTGTGTGTGTGTGTGCAGAAACTCATCCCTGTATGCATACCACAGTGTGTCATGTCTGTTGTCAACTGCTGGCTATGATTAAATCCCCTTTTTAAACAGGTAGTCTCATTTGGGTTTTCAAGAGAGACCTGTGTACAAAATCAACTTGAGAATATAACGACAGAAAGACAGATTATACAGTGCAGAATTAAGAAAAGCATGATACATTTGAGATACAGATACAGCACAAGGGCTACAGGACAGTCTTATAGAATCACCCAGAGGGCATTTGAATAAGCCACCTTAAATATCATACATCTGATATTCCAAGAGGAGTCACATATTTGGAATTTTGAGTAGAATTAAAGCTTCTGTGGTTTTTTTAAACTCAACACAGAAGCTGTTCCAATAAAAATGGAATATCTAGACACCGCGCTCTGAAATCCTCAAGTCATAAAAACATCTTTCTGCCTGAAACCAATTCCATCTACCCTCTCCATTGTTGTCTCAAGAATTCCTTTGACATGATCCATCTGCGGTCTCTGAATTACCAGCCCACTGTGACCTTTGACCTTTAAAACATCATTCTGGCTTGAGCATCGTGTTACTTTTACACTCTGTAGTACAGTAGATTGTGCATACAGCTTTTACAGATATAAAATTGTGTATTTTGTTTTCCTCACTTCTTTACCTGTGTTTTAGCTTGCAAAAAACCCCAAACATTATCTAAAATATGAAATGTTTTAACTTAGGAGCTTTTTGAATATCCAGCACACATAAAGAGATCCACATTAGACAACAACAACCTGCCCACTGAAGGGATTTCTGTTCATGCAAGAACTGCCTCAGGAAACATTTTTGTAGTTAGTTATGGCTCTGTACAGATTATGTAACTGTCTACACGAAAGGCATGGTGGTATTAATGGTAGTTACCAAAAACCTTATGACCACAGTCATCTCTATACATTTTCTCTGAGTCATAAAACATAAAACTCTTAACAGCAATTTGACAACGCTAATGAACACTATCAAAGTTAATTTCATCACTTTAGGACCACACTAGCTAGTCCTAAATTAGCTCTCAAAGTTATTTTATTTTGATTCTCTGCTGGAGTTACTACTGACACCAAGCAGTTCTTCTTCCAACTTTCTACTTAGAAGCATTCATGAACATTAGAGTAAAGTGTGAAATAACTCCATGGTAGCATTTGTTTTAACACCTGCAGATGTTTCAGTTTGGTATTTTATTTTGCTTTAATAATGTGATTTTACATAAAGGTTGAGTGTGGAAAAAAACAAAAAAACAAACAAAAAAACTGTACAGTTATGAAGGGGGGATAACTATCCACAGAGGCATGAACCCTTTTTGTATCAGGATGTAAACACGCTATTTTCATTGCTGAAGTTGGGCATTTTAATATGGGAGACTATGGGGACTAGCTCGCTTTTGGAGCCAGCCTCAAGTGGCCATCAGAGGACCTGCATTTTTTCGCACTTCTGCACTGGCATCATTTTTCTGCCCGAGGTTGCCACTGGGGTCACACACAGAAAGTGATCGTAAATCATACCAAGGATCTAAATAACTGCTTCTTCTTTGGGCATCAAAATAAAATATGACTCCTACTACAAAGAAGACTTTTATTCTTGTTTTACTCTGAGTAAAATGATATGTAAAATGATGCGTGTTCTGTTGTTGAAGTTTTGCTTCCTGGGTAAACCAATGAACTCATGTCAGAAGAGGGTAGCAGGTGAAATTTCAGAAATAGCACGATCCCAAAAATAACTGCCCATACATGTCACTGAATGGTTAAGTGATCTTTAAGCGATAAATCACGGTGGTCAGGACACAATCCTAGGCACATACACACACTCTGTTAGTATCTAACTCTATCTGACATTTACCCCCTGCTGTAATTTTTTTCTAGTGGTCTACAGTGTGTGTCCCTATAGGCATGTGTATGTGCTTGCATGGGGCCATGTGACACACCGTCCAGAGTTGTCCAGCCTCCCCTTTTTTGTGACTCCCTTGCAGTTGAATGGATCGTATTACTGGCTGCTCTCCCTGCACCGCTGAGCCCACCGCCTCTGCACCAATCACAGCCTGTCGTTTTATTACCTACGAGCACATGCATGCACGAATGCACAGACACAGGCTCTGACATACACGCAAGCCGCGATACGTCTCTGTGGTTCTCCGCTGCATTCACATGCGTCCCCGCGTTGCGCTGGCTGCGCCAAGATGAGCGTGGTCTCCCCGGTACCAAATGAACGGTACCATCTCGCCGCCTGACTGAGTCAGAGCCAGAGTGGGAGGGAGAGAGAGAGAGAGAGAGAGGGAGAGAGAGAGAGAGAGTTTGTGTCTTTCCTCTCTCAAAACCCATCTTACCTTCTCCTGGAAGAGACCGCAGCACAGCCGTTTGTTTCGGCATCTTTCTTTTTTCACCCCCCCCTCCTCCTCCTGTTCTTCTTGCATCCCTCCCGTTATTGTCGGTCTCCCGGTTTTAAGGCGACACCGGAGAGGCCGGTCGTGATTTTGTGGAAATACATTTTTTTTGTATATTTTTCCCTGCTGGGTGTTGGTAGCGCGCAGTTGCTGCGCGCTTCTAAAAAATTCCGGCGAATGGTGGATTTGGCAAACATGGAGACGGTGGAGAAAGAATGCGGGGCCCTCGGGGGTCTATTCCAGGCGATTGTCAACGACATGAAGGTAAATGAAAGTTTATTTCTAATAATTTGTTACCACAGTTTAACACATGTGCTCCCTCCCTGAGAATAGCTCAATCCTGCTGCCTAATCATAGCTTGTGTCTGGTCACAAATGGGCTACACGGTTAAAATACCTGGACATGCACCTCTCCTTAAAAGCTGATGCTTTCTCTTGTATTTAACAATGAGATGAATGAATGAATAATGGCACCGTTTTACTGACAGCGATGCAGCGGCCCGGCGGGTTGTTGGTGCGAAATCCGACCCCCACCGCCTCCCCCACCCCCGGAATATTGGTTGCGCATGTAAACGTCAATCCATCCATTTTTTCTTTAGAACGTGATCCTCAAATCTCAGGACCACCACAAAAAACAGACACCAGCTCCTCTGTTTTCATTCAGGTTTATTAATGCGTCTGGCTAATTTTGCGATCATACGCGCAGTAATTTGGTTTATGCTGTAAATATGAACAGAGGTTGGGTCTCATATAAAAGCCCCGTGGAAGTGACCGCTGCCGATATTAGCCTGGGATTCCATTCATCTAAATGGATTCGTGGGGCAAATTGGCATATTAAACAGGCAGGTATAATCAGTCCTTGCGGTCCTTGTCATGACACATTCCGTCACATATACGCACCTGAATCTTCATCATCGTCACCTTCAATATCCCAAATTCTCCTTAACCTAAGAACTGCGGTTGTGTTAGAAAAGGTGCGCGCTTGACTGTTGCATATTAAGCCTCCATCGTCCTCGCCTTTCTGGTTACTCTGCGTCTCCGTGAGAGTGCAGCGTCATTGATTTTCTGTCAGGCTGATCTAGCGAGAAAACACGAAGGCGTGAGAAGCCGTGCAGCCGTCAGACAACCAGCCTCTCTACCTTGTGCCTCTCTGTCCCTGTGTCTGTCTGCCCATATCACCGGCCTGTTTGTCAGTCAGCGATTCTGCAGCATGATGGCTTCAGCATGGCATTAACAGCAGAGTGGTTCAGTACCCACCCAAGCCGAATGTGCACTCGTGCTGCTGTAAGATGCTTTGGATGAAATGGTTGGAGGTCTTGGGTGTACGTCTGCGTGTCAGACGCCCATGCAGCACTGCATGCCTTTCTGTCTGCCTGTCACTCCATGTCATGCGTCTCTCGTTGTCTCTTCCACTAAAATACTAATGTGCACCCCCATGTTTGCAAATGTAAAATCTGTAAACATTTGTCTGTAGAGATGAAATGCCCCCCCCCCCCTTTTTTTTATTTTGGAAATTTTCTGTTACACATTTCATTGCTATCTGTATGACCCCAGATGCTAGAGGTCACAGCCAATGTTACACCCTCATTGTGTTGTAAGGACAGATTATTGGCTTTCTGTTGTTGGTGGGAGTGAGAGAAAGGGATGTGATCCTGGATATCAATACTAACTCATAATCAGAGACTATTTCGAATAGATTGGGCTTAGTTAATGTGATTCACTATTCAAATTATACAGGTGCATGGTGAAATGAAATGATTGGTAAAATCCAGTTAATGCTGACTGGAGCATTATGGACAATATAAAGGAGCATTCCTGTGATTTACTATTTGATCTCCATAAAGTTGAAAAAGCAGTGTTTAACAATAAAGCAGCAGAGCAGAAATATTCTGACTTTTAGTCACAAGTGTGGGTCACTCTATGAGAAAACACTGAATCCTACACTACCTATGGCGATGACATCTTTTGTAAGACCCTCCCCTCATTGACTGGGTTCAAAATGTGCAGTCTAAGCCTGTAATAACCCTGAGGACATCGTATAAGTATTTCAATCTGGAACTCCCTGGGGAGCTGAAGTAGACATTCTGCTGTTGTACAACCATTTCCAAGCAATGGAAAATTCTCCTAATAATGAACTGAGGTCATAAACTGTTGGACATATTATACAGTGCTTAACAAATTTATTAGACCACCTGCCATAAAAACAAGAAAGACTATCCAGCATCACAAAGTGCTTTAATGTGACTCTTTCCTTTTCAGTGAGTTCTCGATGTTTTACCATGTTGAACAGGAGTGAGGAATTTCAAACTGAATTCACGTTTTCATACCCAAATTTGAGTCGGCACACTGGACTTCTCTGAGAAGTCAGAAATTAATCAAGCAACATTCAACCACTAAAACTAATTTTTCTATTCAGGAATGCAAGTAAATAACTGTAATTTGGCATTTTAATAAATAAATAATAATGTGCTCTACTACTTTTTTCTGCTTTTTTGTAAAACAGTAAATTCGAAAACAACAATAATTATATTTTAGCATTAAAAATATCGTTTTAATTAAAGAGCTCACACATACTGGTGGATTAACCATTGCAGAAACATAAAAGAAAAAGATTTTGGTAATTACCAATACTGTTAATTTAGGGCAGCTGTGGCACAAACCTTACACTGGGGTGATGTTCTAATAAATCTGTTAAGCACTGTACATTCAAATACAACTATTTTCCATCATTTCAGCATTAGCTGAAGTAATATAAACATTTTTAACATTTTATAGTTGAAATGCTGGATATTAATCAACAGGGTAACAAGATAGATAAAGTGCATGTACAAACTGTCTTATGCAAAGAAAACTTAGTATAGATAGAAAAGAATAGATATATAAACATACAGATAGTGTGTTATAGGAAGTATAATTTTCCTCTTTCCAAAAAAATATATCTTTTGATCTATTATTGGCTTGTAAATCAATTTTTTCTCAGTATTTTTGTTAGTGGGGTTTTATTATGTTTAAGAGAATATGGTAATCCGATACTACTAAAGGAGTCAGGAGTCAGGGAGTCAGGGAATCAGTTTGGGAACAATTTCTTTTTGCCCATCCAGGAGCGAGCGAATATCTGGACCAACACTTCCTGTTTGTTTTATTTTTTATTTTATTTTATTTTTTTTACTTTTGGCTCTCTTCACATTCTGCATATGCACGTGCAGAGATCTGTTTACAGAGATTATGGATGCAGTGACTGAACTTTAGCCATGGTAGTAATGAAAATATTTTGCTTTGCTTGAATTGTGATTGGAAATTAGCATTAATACATAGTATTCATACTTTGGTAACGGTTGAGGGCTTTCTTCTGAGAACATTATAATTGGATATATCTTCATTGGTAATTATAAATTATGGCAATTTCAGGGACTCGATGTAGGAAAATCACTATTCTGCCAAAAACAGCTATTTTGAGTTGATAACAGAAAGTTCAGTCCCTGTGACAACTTTAGCATATGCGCTGCTCCGTATACGACAGCAGGAGGTATGTATGAAGTAGTAGGTGCACAAAAGATGTTTCACAGTATTTCCATATGTCATTACCAAGGAGCAGACAGAAACCATTTGTTCTCTTAAGCACCAGCACTCAAACACAAGTTCACAGTACATACTGAAATGGGCTAATCATTGCTCAAAGAATGCTACTTTAAAGGCTTCGCAGTGTGTCTTTGTTTCATTTATTATTCATTTATTTTCTAATGCTTCTCCTGTTTATGTTATCCAGCTCATTCTGTGAAATATGTGGGTCACTACAAATTGGGCTTAAACATTCCTGTCCTCATGTAGTTTGAATGAATTCCTCAAGCAGGCATTGAAGTGGGCAGTGAGTGGATGAGAATCATTGAGTCATCAGCCCTCAAACTCCCTTTGATTCTACAGGAAACAATGTGTCTTTAATCAGTGTTTATAGCTCACCAAAGAAGAAGCCATTTGTCAGATGTAACAAATTAATAGTTTTTCTTGGAAACAGGCTGGTTTTGACAGCTTTGGTGATTAAATTGATGCATGACTTGTGTGACCAAATACACACAGCTGAGGAAGCATTTTTAAAATGCCAGTACAAAATTTGTGCACAGCACCACTAAAATCCACATGATTCATATTAAGATGCATTAGGATCTTAATATTTCACACATAATTATATAATGATGTATAGTCATTTGTGAGATTGATCGTTATGTTTGAGAGACTTTATTCTTTAAAATGAAACACAGCATATTTAAAAACCTCTTAAATCAGTATACTGCTCATTGCTGTACATACAGTTTTACAATAGACAGTAAACAATATATGATTAAGTATATATAATATCATGGATCAAAATATTTTCCATTTATCTGTCAAATATTTAAGTATATTCCTATCACAATACATGCACATGCAATCTGAGCCAGAGGATTTTTACAAAACTAGATTTCATCTAACTTTTCATCCATAATGTGTGAAACTGTTACTAAGCTGTAGGGCTTCAGGCCTCTAAATAGTTTTAATTAAGATGCAAATATAATGCAAATTGGAAGCCATACTGACATTGTCAAAATTCTCTCAAAGCAATCTATTAGATTCTTTGATTATATTCCATTAAGTGATACGTAGATTCAGACAGAATTCATCATTCAGCTATTCTCACAGTTGTTACAATTGCTCATAAATTAAGAAAACAATCAGCAGACGAAGTGAAAATAATTGTAAATTGGATCCATAGACTGTACATAAAAGATGGACATGGCCATCCTGATGTCACCCATTGTTTAGAGAGGTCCCTTGGTGTTTTGAAACCTGACATGATGAGTAAGGCGTGGGTCTGACTCTAAAACTGAGAACACCACATGCTCATTGGCTAACGGCTTCTGATTGACAAATTTTTAGTCAACGAGCATATCCTGAGTAATCCTTCTTTCTTTCTTAATAGTGAGCAGAATTTACAAAATGAACTTCATGTTTTACTCAGTATGACCTGAAACTAATGACTGAGGCCAGAAAGTCATAAATAAAGTTTTTTACTGAGGTCACAGAGCAAAGGAGCCTTTTCACAAACAAAGGAGTTGCCCCCCTGCTGGCCACTGAAAGATTTGAAAAATAATGCTTAGTCCCTTGTTCAAGACAAAGAAGGGATTCAGCAGCTGAATGTTATGACAGTGACCTTGCCAGCAAGCGAGCTGGTAGGGAAATGTGTGATAGAATGGGCCAGGGCTAACTGTTAGCAGTGAACCTTCAAAAAAAGAAATGTGCATGAGGGGATTGTGCATCAGTATATCAATTAAAGGTGGCATTGTTCTCTTGAATGAAAGGAAAATAAAAATAGAAAGGATAAAATGAGTCATCCAATGTATTGATGATATTATGATTGATCAATATACTGAATCCCTGTACATGGGTTGCAGGTTAGTATAACAGATTAGAAAACGTTTGGCTGGAGCCTAAGTTCTCCCCTAAGTTTGTGCACACTCTCTGTGGATATTTTTCTACCCTGCCAATTCAGGTTTATTGTATGATATCTTTTGCAAGTGGATTTATAACCTGATGCTCTTAGGTGTCATGCATGCTTATGAGTTCACAACATGAGTCAAACCCAACGCTCGCTGGTTGCCAGCGTCAGCAGTGTGGATTCACACTGTTTAGAAAGCACTTTTTCTTCCTCATTCCCATCATCTTCCTCTTTCTCCTCCTGCTCCACCCTTCCTCTTTTTGTACTCAGCAGGTCCTCCACCCAAGGCAACCGATCACCCCTCATGCACGTGTGGGTGTGTGATCTGTATGTAAGCTGGCTTTGATCTGATTTAGGTTGAACAGAATTATTAAGAATAATAGTAAATTAATAATGGTGCACAGTGGGCATTGCAAAGAAGCTCATGATAATAAAACATTAGTCACAAAGTAATAACCTTGGAGTTTAGAATAATCTTGACTTCTTATTAGTGTGTAAAAATAAGAAAGTTCTACATTTGAAATATACATGGGAAACGTTTATGCTTATACACCTAATTCTGTGCATAATTCTGTGCATGTGTGTGTATATATGTGTGTGTCAGACAACTACATAATGCCTGAGGCATTATGTAGTTGTCTGCCAATGTGTATCCCTTGAGGCTATGTCTCGCCACTTTCTAGTGAACTACGCACACACACAGGTCAATATGATAGGGCCAATATGATAAGATGAAGAGGTCATGTTCACGGTCAGCTGAATAAATCGGCCAGTGGTTAGTGGGTAATATTTTCTTGACAGTGGCAGGAGGATGGAATAAAGAAGAATATAATTTCCTTCCTACTGTTCATGCTCAGTTCTAAATGGTTTAAACAAAGAATGCGGTGAATAGGTGGATAACACAGCCACAGCTATGTAGAAACTGTAATGTTAAATATCAAAAATTGTGGAAGACTAATTTGAAACAACAATAAACATGAGTGGACGTGGTTTACTGTGCAGCTAGAGTGTAACCTAAAATCAGCTAGCTTTCTTTTTTTTTTGGCATTCTGGGATTCTCTGCATATCAACAATAAATATTTATGATGCAAATCATTTCAGAAATTTGTCATGCCATTACATGAAAAGGTTGTGCATTGTGTAAAGCAACTCCTGTTCAAGTCTTCCCTTGTTCGTTTTCTGATTCTGGTTCATGTGTACAGCAAAACTGTGGGGTTTTGTTACCAGCTCACAGCTTTTGTACTTATAGAATCTGGGTTTATGAAACTGTACCAATATTCTTTTGCCTCATTTTCACAGAACCAGCTGAAGTGTTCCTGACAGAGAATAAAAACAATATAAGAAATATCATGTGTTGCATATATATATACTTGTCTGGTAGCAGTGCTTTGATGTAGATGACTGCCCTATGGCTCGACTTACACTAAATGCTGGCTTTACAATTACTGTGAATGACAAGTTTAATTCCACAAAGAATTGAAAAAGGGAGAACAGGCTATTATTGTCATTGTTACTGGGTTGTATTGGAGGATAAGTGGTTAAGACATCATATGCCTGCAAAGTCCCTGGTTTGATTCAAACAGGGGACCTTTGTTGCATATCATAGCATGCCTGAACCAGTGTTTGTGCCCCATTTGTCTCAACCACCATCTGTCTAATCAAGACAAAATGACAAAATATTTACTAAAATGTTCTGGCCATGTACTGGAAAATTGTAACGGAGATGTCTACATGTCAAGTAGCTCCCCTTGGGTATCACACCTATACATTCATTTTTTTAGTTTTATAGCTTGGGAAGAGAATCCCGACAGTGACAGAGCAGAATTGAGAGAGTTAAATGGACACAGCGGTCTGAGGCTTGCCTGCCTCCTCATTAACGTGTTTAACAGGAAACACAACAACCCCACAAAACCAGGAGAAGTGGAAGTAAACTGGTCAGTAGCCTCACAGAGACAGCTCATTGTTGT
This sequence comes from Paratilapia polleni, assembly GCA_015106735.1. Classification (NCBI taxonomy): domain Eukaryota; kingdom Metazoa; phylum Chordata; class Actinopteri; order Cichliformes; family Cichlidae; genus Paratilapia; species Paratilapia polleni. Next base: position 15,080 of record VUQI01009579.1, read on the forward strand.
CCATCCCTTTAAAAGCCGGTGACAATTATGTCCCATGACCCTGGGCCATGCTGCAGAACTGAAGATGCTCTGTAGAAGCATATCATTAGTCCAGTCTGTGGTGTGTTTGTGTCTGTGTGGTCCAGGGGACTTCCGAACGCAGAGCTGTTGCAGATGCTCCTGTATGTCCATGCAGCCTTCGTTCCACCACACCAATGAGCCTTTTGCAGAGCAGACATTTTGACTCATCAAGAACGGACAGCACAGGTGTTACCAATAACATTAATGATTCTCAGCAACTATCTCAGTATGTCAGCCAGCATTCAAATGACCAGAAAACAAATAGGTGGTTAGAACTTAGTCACTCTCTTCAGAGGGCTATACTACAAAGCAAGGTTTGGGCTTATCGAGATAACTTCAGAGTTAACCCTGGGCTTTCAGCATTTTGAAGACTCTTTACTGGGTTACATCTCTATGGTATCTTAAGCTGCCGATGTGACCTGCTCCAGAGCAGGTCATGTTCAAGACAGTAGATCAGCAGGTATAACACCATTGCCTACTGACCAATCGCTTCTATGGAAAAGAGCATCACCATTCCATGAAGATCCCTCAGATCTCTAAAGTCTTTGTCTTTCCATGATGAGCATCAGTAAGATGTATGGATTCTCCCGTTTCTTAATGATAGCCCTGTAATACTAATAAGTTTGTTAACTTACAGAGTTGGCGTTTTTGCCAGCTTTCTGTCCTGAATCCAAATAGGCTAAACTTTATTTTATTTTTATTTGTAACATCAGTCACTCTGCTGCCAGTAACCCTGTCCACATTTGTTATTGGCTATATGCTGCCAGCGCTACCCCTTTCATGTGAACATGCTTGTATGTTCATGTCTTGATTTTTATTATTAGTAATAATAGTTTTAGTTCCCTTATTGTTTCCCAGTCTGACCCTGCCTGTCATCTTTCTGTTATTGCCTGTTCCCCTGTCTCTGATATTATGTCTTGTCTCTGTGTTTAGTATTTTGTCTGTTGGCTACTTCCTGTTTTATTTTGAAGGTTAGTTGCATCTGCACTGTTCAGCTGTCTTGTACCCCACCTGTCTCCTGTTGTCTTGTCAGCCCTCTTTGTATATGTAGTCCTGTGTTCCTGTGTTATTTGTGTTTGCTTTTGTGCTGCCATTTTTTTAAACTTTATTTTTATTCCCTGCCTCCTTGTGTTTATCTTTCTGGATTCCTGTTTGTTCCTCGTGTTTTTTGGGTTTCTGTTTTCGGTTTTTGGGCTTTGTTTGTACTGAGCTTTTTTGGCTATTAAATCTTGCTTTTTGGTGAGATATTTTGCCCCCTGTATTTATGTCCTCACACCAACACTCTATATTTTATAGCAAGCTTTGTTGCTAACTTGAAATTTCTTTCTTTGTTTTCTTTCCTTTTCCTCATTGAATAATTTAGAATAATTATTGCTATCTGCTTACTGGCACAGTTCTGGCTGCTGCTATTGTCCCACCAATAGTAATAGTAAGAGTAATGTTTTTTTAAAAAAGATTATAAAAAGATCATAAAAGGAATGCTAATGCAATGTGTCCTGAGTTAATAACTTCAGATTTATTTTAATATTAAGTGTTACCTGGAGTTGAGAGTGAGTCCTTTGAGGCTATATCCATAGGTACATGGGTATTTTTTTTAAAACGGGGATTTTTCTGAGTTTGTTTTTAAAAATATCTCCGTCCACATGAAAATGCTAAAAAGCATTCTGAAGCGCTGTCAAGAGCATGCCAAAGCAACAAGTGGCGATATAATCCAAACCTTGAAGAAATGTTGGCCAATCAAAAGCCCACAAACAATAACATGGCACACATTTTGATGTCAAAAAAGGAGATAAAGGCGTACACCTTTTGACGTTGCGAGATAAAATCTCAGTTTTCCTTGTCCACATGTAAACACAAAAATGGAGTATCTGAAAATCTTCACCCTGGCAAGAGGTTTTCAAAAGCTCCATTTTCAGTGATCCAAAATGCCATTTCTGTGTGGACGAAAGGCCGAAACACATAGAAAAAGCTACATTTACCAAAATACCCATGTACGTGTGGATGAAACCTAAGTTTCATCAGCATTGAAGCTGGGAGGCTATACTGCAGACTACGTCACAGCAGCAGGAATGCTAAAGCAGTTGAACATGCTGCATTGCTTCAGCTTTAAAGAATATTATGTTTTTAAGAGTTTCCAGAGGCTGCTAGAATTAACCTGTTTATGCAACACTGCTTTTTTACATACAGCATTTAGCTGCATTTTAATTAAATGTGATAAAATAAAGCCTCACAAAAATTCTGCCCATCAGCCATGACCTGAGGGCACAGAATGAAGCACACAGCAACATCACATGTACTTGCTTTACACTGGCAGCTTTGTTATTATTAATAGTTGGTTAGGATTTTGATTTTGGTTATATTATAATGAATTAATGTTGCAGAAATACCAATGGCTGCATCATTTATCTAGGTACTTGTCTAGGTATTTTGTTATATTTTGTTGACCAGTCCTTGGTACCCATCCCTACATTTCACTTATTTCTCATCAGTGACAACTGTAGTAGTTTGTAATATTACCTGGCAAAGCAGGGTGAGGAAAACACTGGGTTGTGTGAGCTACATTGATTTACTTAATTCCCTTAGCAAAAACACTTTTTGTTGAAAGTAATGACTTTCATAGTCTTTAAATATCTACTTTAGAAAGAAGCAAAAAGTTGAAAGCGGGCTTTGTGTGTCTTCCAAAATAAGATAGATTGGCCTCACTGACATGGCTTAGTTTTTTAATGATACCAGGGATTTTTGTTTTTACCTTACAAAAACAAAAATGAAAACAAAAAAAAACCATACAGATCACCACATAAGATGCCAATATGCCAGTAGGACATGTAAAGGACTATCTCCCTCGTTAGAGCTTGTTAAAATTTCTGAGGTCATTAGGGCCCCGAGGCTCGTTAGGGTCAGTAGAGATGAATGGGTAGGACTGGTCTTGGGAGGCGTGGAGGCTGCTTGGGAGCCAGCCAAGACAGCCTCACTCACTGAACTCTTTGTGAGGCTTGTCAAAGCCTTCTCATCACAACTCAGCTGTTTACTGTAAAACACACTGATCATTATGAACAGGCCAGAGACTGACACAGAGAATAACAATGAACGTGGCAAATCAATACGCTCCTGTTCAAAAAGAAAGTTCTCTTCATACTCTGCATGTCATAATTTAATTTCAGAACGGCATACATGTATTGGATTTATTAACTCTGTATGTGCTTAGGTTTGTGGGGGAAGACTGGTCATCATAAAGAATTACAGTGCACTTTCAGCCATCCAACCATAAAGATACTCCCAAACATACAGTGTCTGTATCTCACTTTAGTGTTGTTGCTCTGCCATCTAATAGATTCCACACTGCCCAGAAGAACCCCATCATGATCAAAAATGTTCATATAATAATCTGGAAACTGTTCTGACTATGTAGCAGAAACATATTTATGTCTAGTTTAAGGAGTGACTGATAAGCTGGTTCAAAAAGGGACCAATTAGGATTTTGTTGATACAGTCTGCTAGTACTGGTGTAAAGTTTGGTTGAGTAACAAGGCATGCAAGCTGATAACTTCCAAATAAAAGTCTTGACACACTTAATCAAGGATTTTGTCTTCATTAAAACATACATGGACTTGTTCTTTATGCACCATGTTATGGCATTAGTGAGAAGGGGACCCCATTGTCGCTCTCATCATTTACCGACATGAAGGGTTTTATGAAGGGATTTATTTGAACTCAAACCACAATCTTTTCCAAAACCTGACCAAGTAGCTTTCAATGCCTGAAGCTAATCAGTGAGTGGGGAAAAAAACAACAAAAAAACAAAAAACAAATCAGGTCCCAGTTGAACATCAACCAGGGTCTCCTGTTAACAAACCTGCAACGTATACCACTACTTCAAACCTCCTTATACCAACTTTGTAGGTTTCTAAAATGGACTATTATATCTAGGCAGCCAGTATTGCTGCAGCACTGCACTGACACCAAAGGATACCTTGGGGAGAGGCAAGTGGCATCTGACAAAACCACATTATAATATGCCCTGAGATGAGAATGGGTTGGCTTTGCACAGCTTTGCACACTATTCACATCTTAACTGGCCTCATAAGGTTGTGACTTCATTCAGTTAACAGGCATGTCTTCCAGCCATTTTCTTCTGCCTATCCAATTAGGTAGAAAGTTGTGGCGTGGCTGGAGCTTATCTCCAGCCACCCCACAACTATCTACCTAATTGGGGGAATTTATTGTGTTTCAGATCATCAGTTGGTATGCATCATATAGCCATATTCAACTGCAGTAGTAATCTGCATTATAACAAGAATAGCTCACCTAAGTAAAGGGGAACTACGGTCATCAATTCTTTAAAATGTGAAGGTCAGCCAATCCTTAACTTTCAAGAGATTTTATTCAAGTACAGTTTTGTACTTGGCTCTGTTTTGATCTCCACCCAGCTGCAAAATGCTCCACTAATCTCACAACTAACCAATGACATTGCCACGTTATACAATAGCAATATGTAAACATTACCAATGCATGCATGGGTTGCATCAGGTGCAGGCATCAAAGTCAAGTTCCACCTCTCATCTCTATATATCTGTAAGTGCACAGGGTGACAATAACAGTTGCTGTCACTTAGACTAAGTGGCCTGACAGACGTACCTTTAGCGTCCATCGACAGCCCTTTCACAAGATTGGAGCAGTGCAGAGAATAATAACTTTCAGCCCAGTAAAGGAGAGAAAAGAAACAGCTAAGAGCCTGGATGATTGATGGCTGCTTGTGAACATACCATCCAATGAAAGATAATGCACCTCAGTCTCATCTTTTTATCAGTGTGCAGGCTGTACAGTGTGTAAATCTCTCTTTGCATTTCACGATTCGTGACTGAATATTTATGCTTATGTGTGAATCCCTTCTTGGCCTGAAAGATTAGTCTTTTTTCGTTTGTGTGCTTTGTGTTATATTGTTGTTACATGATATTCAAATTATTTAATCTCATTATTTTATGATGAATATGTTTACATTGTGGTATATTTCTCCTTCAAGTCTTTGGATAGTGTTTCCATTATAATGAATTAAGTAGAAAGAAAACTATCCTGCTATTTGGACAGTCATTATCAGTGCTTACCAAATAGTATGGATTACATCTATTTCATCTCATCTCATTAGGCTTGGGTGAAACCTATTTTTTCTTACCTTTATACCTTCCTGACATTTTACCGGGTAAAATGGTATATAATGTTATTTGCGTTTAGAAAATTGTTTTGTCATTTAAGTCATTGTAGATATAAATGTAAGGAACTGGCTGACTAAACTATTCAACGTTGCTACCCTCACTGGCAAAACTGGCAACAGAAATATGAGTGTGTTAAGCTAATTGTGTCATCAATGTAAGACATGGACTGACTGTTGGATTACCACCTGTAACATCTTCAGGCTGCAGCACCCGCTCTACTTGCCAGTGCCCACAGTGGATGTTCTAAACAAGCAAGGAGGAAAGTGGGACAAATGACACATAAAATCATAGCAGTTAGGCAGTATTATGATCTAAAAAATATGGTAATGTGTAGGCTATGTCAGAATATACAGATATAACCACGTTAACCTATAAGGAAAGAAGGCTACTGGTGCTAGCAATGCTACTGTTAGCCACACTCTGTGTGGTGCTTACTATTATACTAGTTAATTAGTCTAAATCTAAATTTCAGTTTTACTAGAAAATTAGACACTCCTACCTTCTTTCATAGATTGTTGTTGGAGAATTCAGTGACACTGCAGACTGGAAGTTAGAAGTGCTACCCACGGTTTCCCACCTACAACTTTCTAAAGGCAAATAGTGTCTCTAGATTTTGGTTTTTAACAGTTTACTAGTTACAATTTGTTTACTACTGGCAGTCGCCATGATTTACAGCTCACTGAGCTAGGTAGAAAATGTCCTATGGTGATATTTTTGTGCAGAGCAGCATCTCTGTATCAGATTAACACTTACACTCAGTCTCTTACATTCATTTTGGAATTACAGTTTTTGTGTTTTCTATTGGGTTGTTCCATATAGGTGAAAATTCTACACAAAAGAACTGGACATTACCAAACTGTCACCCTACCCCTAACCCTAGATGGGTCCCCAGTGACTTGGTGGATATTAAGAGGTTAAAGAAAAGCCATCTAAACCATCTAAGTACCATGTAATACTGTACTACCCTGAGCCTGCCCAAGCATAGGTTAAATATTTGTGGCTGTGTCTTGTTTCAATGCTACTGTTACTCTTTGATTCTCATCTCATCTTTCATTCCTGCTACTATATGGTTGATTGATTTATGTGTGTATGTTCATATCTACCTCTGTCTGGCATATTACATGACATTCATCAGTGTAGTGCATGGTGCAAACATCCCAGATGTTTCACTGATAGGGAGTCTATGATCTCTGGCCTCGCAGCGCAGTGACACAACAACACACAGATGGTTTCCTCTTTCCCCTCATCACTGTGTTTAGATTGGAATTAGCTGCTGCACTTCATCAATTATGCAGTGAGGCAGCGTCTGTCTCATCATAGTCATGCTGATTCTTTTCCCTTTGAAACAAACTGCCAGTTGATGAGGTGGAAGATGTGTGTAGAACAGGTATATTCAGAATGTTTAAAACTCATATCATATAAGCGGCATTTTCCCCTTGTTAGTTCATTTATTTTGTGTCCATTAGATCCACCAACTGAAACAACAAACTAGCTTATGTCCAATGTCAAATGCAAATGGACATATGCAGACAGACAAATGGATAACAAAAAAGTGAACATGCCACATGCATTATTTTGATTATCTATCTGGTTTAAAATAATTTTAAATAATATTCAGAGGATAGACTCAAACAGAAAGCCAAGCATTAAGGCCAAACAAAACAAGGTAAAACTAAGTTAAAGTTAATAAAAATTATAACCTTAAGAAAAAAAGGATGCAAAAATGCTATTTTCAAACATAATAATTAAAATTAACATAACAAAAGCAATAATAACAGTAAAATCCTTAAAAAACAGCTGAAAACAAAAAAAAGTTCACATAAAAACATATAATATGTATAAATATAAATATATTAAATATATTTGAATAAGCATTCATACATCCATCAATTTGCTTATCACTTAATCCGGTTTGGGAGGGCAGGAGTTTAAGCAGAAATGCCCAGACCTCCCAGCCAACCAGCCAACTGTTCCAACTCCTTCAGGGGGGACACTGAGATGTTCCCAAGTCAGCTAAGAGACATGATCTGTCCAGTATGTTCTGGATCTGCCCTGGAGACTCCTCTCAGTTGAACATGCCCACAACACCTCACCCAGCAGGCATCCAAGAGGCATCCTAGTAACATGCTCTAACCACCTCAGTTGGCTCCTTTCGATGTGAGGAGTAGCATCTCTACTCTGAGGTCCTTCCAAACGACTGAGCTCCTCATACTTTTAGGATGAGCACAAACACTGGAGAAAGCTCTGTCACTTGTATCTGTGTATTCTTTTAGTCAGTACCCTCACCTTGTTCTAGGTGGGAATAGATCAACCAGCCTTAAGGCTCAGCACTTTTCACTGCAGACAGTGCACCAATCCATCTGTTAATCTCCAGCTCCACTCTACTCATGCCAAGTGGGCAATCCACCCTTTTCCAGCTTAGAACCAAAGCTTCAGACTTGGGTGCTAATTCTGAGCCACTTTGTACATAGCTGCAGACTGCTCCGCATCACCTGCATAAGCAGAGCAGTGATCTTCTCAACATGAAAATTTCCATCATCACTCACAAAGTTTGAAGAGTGACTGATATTTTACTGATATTCCAAATACAAATCTAAAGATGAGGTTTGCTGGGTCACCAAATCTCTGTGAGATAAAATAATGACAGGAATAATGTCTGGCTCTTACAGGAATTTAGTAGCAAGATGTCTTTTGTTGGTAAAATTCATTCCTTGGAAAAGACCAGGTTTACTCTTATTGTAATGTAATCATTGGGCCCCTAAACTACATCCAGCCACTTAAAGCAGGACAGGAAGCTCTACCTATGTAACTAAATCCTAGTTAATGCAATGGTACCGTTGGCTACAAGCAGACTAAACACATCACCAGTCTTTCTGGGAAAATGAAGAAATGCACCATAAATGATGATATGCAGCATTTTTCTCTGTGGGTTATACATCTGTCCCCAACCTTGATAAAAATGAGTTTGATCCTCTTTATGAAAACTCTCACCCAGCCGATTATGCATATGGAGCACTGTGAAATTAGCCTCTTTTGTTTGGTTCTTGCATTTCTCTTTTAATATGTGAATTGGCTCGATTATACAACAAAAAAAAATCGAGCTAATCCTTACATCCCTCTATGCTTGCCTCCACCCATTCCCTCTCTCCCTCTGTCTCTCTTGCTGGATTTCCTCTGTTTTTCTGTCTTGCTGTAGGGGAAACAAAGGGAACAAAAGAACGAGAGGAGACAGTAAGCTTCCCGTCCACTATAGTGGAGTGGTGGAGTGGAGCTCTCAATAGAATGCTGGGCAGACTGGATGGACTGGTGCTATGAGAACTAGGCCAGAGGACTGTTGACAGTACCCCAGAGTCTAAAATCAGAAGCAAATCAAATGAAGGATTACTGGAAAAAAGAGTGTGAAAGGAAAAATATATTGCTGGAATATTCCCTATAGTTTTAACATAGAGATCATGTAGTAAAACACTGTTTGCCTACCTTTTATTATTTGTACAAGCACCAAGAGCAAGAGCAAGTCTGAATTCAGCTGAAGCAAAATGAAAAAGAAATTGCACCCATAAATGTCTACCTTCTTAGAATCATAAAAATGACACTGGTTGATGATTGATTGGTTATATTGCAAACAAAAAGTGCTACCTGCCCATATTTTTAGCATTTTTTTCTGGTTCAGATTTATGAAATGCAAACCAAATGGCCTCAGTAATATAGTCTGATCAGACTGAATTGCCAATATTTCTTTTGTGCTTTGTTGGAACCAGTCAGTAGGGACTTACGTGGGTGCCCCCAAAGATCTTTTTTTTTGCAGCAGTTTTGTCAGTGTTGTTCTTTCCACATCCCTGAGCATACAAGTACAAGGGTCCACTAGAGTCCAAGTGACGTAAATACTGTCATCAGAGAGTGTACATAAGGCTCTGTGCAGATATCCGTGTATCCTCCAAGGGCGCCAAATGCAAATGTGCTCTTCAAGTGGGATAAAAAGTAGCACTATATGCGTCTGTGGTGTCCATAGCTGTCTGTGTACACCTGCAAGGGAGATCAATACTGGCATTATTCTGTTTTTAAAAATAAGTACAGCTTGTCAATTTAGACTTGATATTTCTGTTATTCAGTTTACAGCATCTTGCAAAGCCTTGTCAGTCTTACGCATTTTTTAGCACCTGTATGAAGATGACGCCACAGTCTAAATCCTACTTATTAATTTTGGATTGTTTAAGTAGTTTTCCAGCATGCAAAAAAAGAAGTCCGTGGAGGCATCATCAGATTGACAGTAATTGAATTACAGAATGAAGCTCAAGCTCTGCAGCCCTGAACTTCTCCATACAGAAAAAATGTAAATGTCTGGTTCAGTTGCATTGGACATTAATCAAATTTTTGATTTTTATTTTTGTTTTGTTTTTTTTTTAATTGCTAGCTCCCTAGCACAGTCTGTGTGATGTCCTCCTTTAGCATAGGAGGAAGAGCGGGTTGTCTACCAATCAGAAGAGTAGCAGTTTGATCCCAGGCTCCTCCAGTCTACATCCCAAAGCTCAGTGTTAAAATTTTTCCAGTAGTGAGAACACATCTGAACTGAAATACCTCTTGTTTTGTGCTCCGTATATGGAAGGGAAACTTCGGACAAAGTCCCGCCCTTGTCCCCCAGTATTGAGTTCTAGCTCATTCTCTCCATTCATCCACCCAACCATTTCATTTTTGTATCAGTATCCTGAGGCATTTCTGTTTGGTTTGCATGTTCTCCCTGTGCTTGCGTGTGCTTTTTCTGGGTGCACTGGCTTTCTTCCATAGTCCAAATCATGCAAGTTAAGTTGATCTGTGATTCTAAATTGGCCATAGGTGCGGATTTGAACATGTATCGTTGTCTGTCTCTCTGAGTTGGCCTTGTGATGGACTGCATGTACCCTACACTTCGCTCCTTCTGTCAGCTGGGATGGGCTCCATCCCCCAGCGATGTCTTATGAACATACCTGGATGAATGGACGTTATTGAAGCTCAGAATGGACACTCAAATATCCATCCATATATCCATTCATTAATACAAATTTACTGTAAAACCCCTTGGACATGCAACACCAAACACTTTCCTTGACTAGGCATATAGTACCACTAACAACTTATTCTGATAATTACTAGATGTTCAGTTCTAATGTATAACATGGAAACTAACTATAACTCTGTAAATAATAGTAGCAAAATCAGCCTGAAAGGGTTTGTTTTGAGATTAGTGATCATCTGTTGGAGGTCCGAGCAGAAGAACCTTTTGATTCAAAACTACTAAGGATGGAGAGAGGCAGGAAGGATGCAGGAAAGGAAATAAAATCAATTCATCAACATACAGCTGTTCTGTGAATGCCAGTGGGTATTACTGGAAAAAAAATAATAATCTTAGTTTCTAGGGATAGGACTAATGTTACAACCAGACCAAAAGTGAGCATGTTGCAATTTGCCTCCAACATCTTGTGGTCATCCTGTCAGTCCAAACACAGCTGACTGTTTAAGTTGTAAGTTCATGAGCAAAATCAACTGATGTAGGAACTATTTAATTTTTTTATTGAAAATGTGACACAGATTAGTTATCACTTTGCAGTTTTCAAGGGGCTCCTATTTAAACCGACAGTTTTGCTTTTGAGCGCATGTCCACTCTTTATACAGCGTGAATTCCAGACAGCAGCTCAACAGTTCAGTCACATTCAATTTGGCTACATCCAGAAAGAGACAGAAATAAAGGAAACAGGAAGGAAGGGAGGATATAAAGGAAGAGGGAAAGACAAAGTATCAAGGTGAAGTGAAGCTGGAAATTTCTGTAATTTTATTTTATAAAGGGAGCACAAAAGCATTCTGGTTGCATGATTATGCACACTCTCTGATGCACATCTGATCTAATGTCTTTAGAATTTGATCTATTTGAGTTTTATACTAGTTACTTACAGGGAGGGAAGAAGGCTAGGATAAAGTTTAGTTGTGATATGTTTACACTAGATGGATGGGTATTGTGTATGTGTGTGTGCTCAAGAGGTAATCATGCATGCCCTGCTGAGGTTTTTCATGACACAGGAAGTGGTGATGTAATAGTATACAATCCAAGAGCTTTTTCACACACTCACTGTCTCCCACTGTCTGTGTCTTCCACACTCTGATGTATTTGCCCCTCGGCCACAGTGATGTTCCAAGTCCCACAATAATGTGAGAGCAGTGGTTATGGTTGTGGTCTTTTAGCTCTCTGGTTGAGACAAAAACACACACTAGCAGACACATTTAGGGAGCATGAAGCTGTTCAGGCCTGGGGAGTTTTAACCTCCTTAAATGCAAAACTGATTTCAGAAGAATTCACACAGATATCTGTCACTGACCCTGAAAGATAGCCTCTCTCTTTATAAGAGCACTCACATCTTAACCATATAAATTTTAAGTTTCAACTCAAGAAAAATATGTCTAATGACTAATTTTGTGTCATGCTTGTTTTCAAGAATGCATACTTACCATACTAAGTCCTGATGCTATTTTTAAGCAGAAAAAAAAACATCCAGTGTAACATTAGTTCAGTCGATGGCAGACCTGATACCTTTCTACACATCCAGTTGGCTGATCTCATTATTATTATTGGTTTATGATTGGTTATTTAGCTATTCAAGCTCCTTTAGCTTGCCCACGCCCGCCCCGGCTCATCCTTTCATGCTGTGTCTGACTTAATCATTGTCATATCTACTGTCACTGATGCCTTCTATGTTCTGTGCTTGGCCCTGCTCTCCTCCCCCACAGACCTGTGCCTCCAAATAAGTAGTCCTGCTTGTGGAAATAACAATCTTTTTTTTTTTTTTAATTTAAGATTAACTCTCTCAATTACAGTTTCTTTGATCTTTTCTTCTGAGGAAGTCTTTCTTGGGATTTACTATTCATAGTGTTCACCTTTTTGGTGCTAGCGTAAGCCTTATTTTGGTGTGGAACTGAAACAGTGGAATATAAAGTCACTGGAAAGATGATGAGTGCTAGTCACCCTCTTTTTCTTAAATCTTTATTTTATTTTATTTTGTTTTGTTTATTTAACAACTAATTAAAAAATTTTTTAAAATGTACTTACATTTACTTTACAGGACCACCTAATGGAAATTAACTAGCACTTATTTACCTATTTTCTAGTTTTACTGACCATTCAAAGGAGTACAAGCCACATTTACCCATACATTCATATAGCTTTTTAATCCATGCAGCTTATCTACCTAAAATGCATGGCCAAATTAAAATCAGTTAACCTAAAATGCATGTCTTTGGACTGTGGGAGGAAGCTGGAGTACCTGGAAAGAACCCACACAGGCATACTGAAAACATGCAAATGCCACACAGAAAGGCCTAGAGACCAGGAGATTCAAACCCAGAACCTTCTTGCTGTAAGGTGATATTCCGTGCCACTGTACAGCCTATCCTACAGAGACTGTATACACTGAATACTGCATGTTTCAATATGCTATATGTACTGTACAGCTGCTACTTACTGTTAACTTGATTTGACAAGTGTTATAATATAAGTTTTCATCTATGTGTAAGCTGCTGATGGTACCTCATACCTCACATCAGCATACAATGTGTGTCCTGCATTTTAAGAAGCTGAAAGCAATCACACACATCCATAGTCAATCTTCAACTGGTAACTTTCTGCCAGGATTTTTTTACTGGATCAAAATTGCACAAATATGCTAATATAGTGCAGGGTTCGCCATGTGTGTATGTATGAGTGTGCGCAAGGAGAAGGGCATCGCTTTGCGTTATCTCCCAGCCACACTACTTAAGCCCCTGCAAGGGGAGGGTGCAGGGTTAATGTTTGTGTGTGCATGTGTGTGTTGGATGGTGGAGGGAGTAGCTTTCAGTACCAAGGGGAAATGGGACTGTGATTTCAGACCAAATTAAGCCACATCAAATAGGCCAGATCAAAGAGTATACAGCCCTTACTGTCTGTGCCAGGCTGACATCACGACAGGATACCCCACCCCCCAGAAGCACATAAAAAAACACACACTTCCTCCTCCTCTCCTTCACTTTCATTTTTTCATTATTCCCTGCATTTCCTCTAGTTTCTATTTTATACTGACAGATTGCTCATATTTCACTATTCCCGTAAAGCCATTTTTGACCTCATACTGATATAAATACACCTGCCAAACCCCCCACGCACACAATTTGCAAGCATTTAACCGGGTTATAGGTTAACCTGGATCAAGTATAATGTAATATGTACTGAGGGTGTGTGATAGAGGAGTCATTGAGTCTAAAGAAGTGCTGGGAGGATGGGGGAGAGGCATCCATTAGAGACACTGTTTCAGCTTTGAATTGTGTTAACGATCTTGGCTGTTCTAGTCAGACCCTTTGATGCTGCCTGATGCCAGTGGCTGTCAAGTGTTCTGTATATGTGTGTGTGTACACGCGTGTTTGGGTAGATAGAGTCGATGGCTGCATGAGGAGGAGAGGGGGGTTGATGATGAAGGAGGAGGTGAAGTGAGGGTGAAAAAGCGGTTGGGGGAGTGGAGTGGGGGATGCAGGGTACCGATGGAGGAGAGAATGGGATCAGAGTGAGTGAGTGTGTGTGTGTGTGTGTGTGTGTGTGTGTGTGTGTGTGTGTATGTGTGTCTGTGTTCATGGTTTTGTGGAAAAAGAATAGGGAATTTTGAGGTGATGCCAAAACTTGGAAAAGGTAGCGCTACAGCAGTATGAAGGATATTAAAGTGTGTGAAATAAAATGTTATGTTATGTATTGTTAATTCATACTGAACAATAAACCATTATTAAGGTCAAACTAAATATAATACACACAGTTGTGGTCAAGAGTTTACATGCCCTCATCATGGGCATGAATGTTATGGTAAGTTTGGGCTTTTAATGATTTCTTTGAACTATTCTTTGAACCGGGATGGAATGATGGTATAGCATACATCTTTTAATGACTTTTAAAAAAAACAAGAATTGGGTGCACA
>VUQI01009579.1:30553-50629 GCA_015106735.1 Paratilapia polleni
AAGAAATAAGCAGTGCTCCTCTCAGAAAGCCACAAGCTGTGTGCATGGGCATGTGTCCCTTTTTCTTATGCCGTGTCTTGTGTTGTTGCTCTTCTGAAGTGCCCTCACCATTGAACAACTATCAAGACTATTATTATGTTGTTGAGATTTTATCAGCCAGCCTCCTAAAAAGTCCTTTTACTCATGAAAGTGTTTCTAGTAGCCTGGAGGTACATTTTGTCCCAAACTTCAAAACAACTTCACTGCCATGTTTACAGAGACAGAAAAATGACGGAAGTATCTCAGAAAGGTCAATAAAATCAGTTTTTATTGCAGGATGTATTTCATTACACTACCCAGTGCAATAGGAAATCAGCTCTATAAAGTGATCATTCTATTATGTACACAAGTTTTAAACACCGAAACTGTGGTTTTCTGGCCATCTGTAATTTTTAAATTTCACAGTGTGTTAAGGCTAAAAATTCAGTCTTTCAGAGTTTTATTGTCAGGGAAGAAAAAACTGTGAAAAATGCGAAGCACAGGTTATTATTTTTCTCGAATGGATGTGCAAGCAGCTTTTTCATGCATGGTACTCTGCCAGAAACTCGCTGAAGTTTGCAGAATTATGGCCTATGGATTGTTTTTTTTTTTATGTGTTTGGCTTGACACTCTTGACATATTTGATATTCTATGCGTAGGCTTAAAGCTTGGAACAAGTTTTAAGAGATTGTGGGCTGAGAGCTAAGAAGGTCAGACAAACACTCACCGCCCACCGATGGCCACGTGAATACTATGGTACCATTGAGAGAAGAGAGGAAAGTGAGGAAAACGACTGAGGCCATAATACAGGGAATTTCTCCATCCTGTTGTGGCTTATTAGGTGCAGCTGCCAGACAGTGTATGTGATGATGATGTGTGTCTGCAGTCCCAGGTGGGCTCCTATAGAGGATACAGGAAGAAGATCATGCTGCTTTTATAGGCCAGACAGGAAGTCACCGTGCTTTGTCAGCTCATTATACATGCCACACACAGAGAGAGAAATATAACATAAATGGTGCTGTCACGAAGATGCAAACTGTTCATCAGAGGCTCTTTGTACTTTCTATACTGATGAGTCATTGCTGTTAGAGTCCATTTGTCAGATTGCTATACAGTTGCGGCTCTTTCTCGGCGTGTGATGTTCTCTAATAGATTTGTTAAATGGATGCAGGCAGGAGACGGCACCAATAATGATGCTCTCTGTCTTCCTGCCATTCACTATATCAATGTGCTACTTATTACAGTGTGTATGAATCAAGCCCAAAGGGTACTGATGATCCTGTGCTCTGCTCTTGTACTGACAGTCTCATTTGCAAGTCTGCACTGGCAATGTTTCCATTATGGCTGTCAAACAAATTTTAAGTGAACTGAAACACTGCAAAATGTTTTGCTGGATACAAGTGAAAAAACAGCCTCCCATTATTTATTTATTTATAATATTTCTCAAAGTCTTGACAATTAATGATTAATGGTATCATTCACCGTCTTTATGAAACTTGTCAGAGTATTTTAGTTCTTAGAATCAAAAGAAATAAAAGCTTTATGTGGAAGCTTGTGGAAGCTGAAATTTTCATGCAACAGAGTGTAGGACATCTTACACAAAGCAGCACAATCTCACTGTTACTTTCACCATTTTGTGAGGCTTGCAGTTGAGGACCCATGAGACGTCAAACCAGAAACTCTGAAGTACCTGTTCAACTGTGCACCAGGGTTTCCTACTTCTCTTTCTATTCTGATTAAATCCAGTTTGTATTGTTCCATGACTGGAGTAGCACACACAGTTGTTTATTGGCCATTTCAGGCTAAATTTATTGGTTCTTTAATTGAGGAAATAAAGGTTTTCTGCTGTGCTAACATTATTGGACAAGGGGGGTTTCTAATGATGAATTAACCTTTAAATATGATACATTTCCATTAGGGAAGATATTGTGTCATTGAAACAATGGCTGCTGTAAATGGACCTCTGTATGCTTTTCTAGATATTCCCTTAAAAATCATAAATGCTTTATCATTAATGATTCCATTTATCATTAATTGTCTTTTACAACATTTGATCAGTTTTATTTTGTCATATTAGATAAAGACAAATACAAGTTTCTATAAAAAGCAAGGACAGATAACAATATGGAGAGGAAGAATGAAAGCTGGGTGAGAAGTTAACACAACTTCTGTAAATACCAACATGGTGGCTTGCAAACAAAGCTGTATATTGCATCACATATGGTGCAAGGTAACGTGATGGGAGACTAGCCAACTTTTGAATTTTTCAAGCTTGTAGCATGGCTGGGCCATGGTTTCTGCTGGGTTCTTGATGTCTAACCATCTGATGAATTCATTTTTTTCTTTTAAGCTAACAAAGTTAAGGATAACAACATATAGAGTAACAGAAACCGTTTTTCTCGTGTTATGGTGTTTGTGTAAGACAGACGTTTAACAAGTGGGTGAAATTCAGCAGTAGGAAGTGAACAAGTGTTTGTGAATTCCCTGGTGTGGGGTGAATGGGAGTGCACTTTCAGATGTGTTCTCCACTCCCGTCTTACAGCCCAAACACTGACTTTCCCCAGTGTTCCCTTGGGCAGACTGTGTGTTTTACGTGTGTGTGTGTGTGTGTGTGTGTGTTTGAACAAAGAAATGAATTTGAAGTTGTTGAAGAAGTTATTTCTTGTTGTTTTCAGTTTTGGTTTGAGAACATTTGAGAACATGGCAGTCAGAGTGGGATCTTGTAGTTTAGGTGTCTTTTCTTAGTTCTCTAACAAGCTCAAAAACTTTCTTTCATTGGGCAACATGACCCAACTGTGATGCAACAAAAATACAGAACTCACAGATTACTCTTTACTTTGTGGTGGAAAATAACTAAAGATTAGGTCAGACCTCCATAGGTAAAGAAAATGACGGAAAAACATCATTAGTAACAGTTTTTATTGTCAATAAAATATGTACAAAGTTGTTGACTTGCAGAACACTAACGGCCATTTGCTTTGCATTCTTTTGCTGATAATATCTGCCAGCTTTTGTCACCACCCTCTTTCCTCATTCAAGTAAGGATGCCATCATTCAGATATAGCAATGATATCCATTCACTTTGGAGCATCATATGCCAATTTGATGACTTGTTGAATATTTGTGCTATCATATTATTTGTTTTTTTTCAATTTAACCTGTTGTTCTTGAAATGTAGACATTTTGGCTGTGGCTCGAATATTGTGTTTATCTCATCAGTGGCAACTCCTTAATCTTTTGCTCCTCAGATTTTATTATAGTTTGTTTATATAAGATGCTTACAGTATATTTATTTTTTGAAAGTGCATTTTCATTTCCTGACAGAGATGGCTGTCAATGACGCAGGATGTGATGATATTCTTGAGTCCCAAAACAGCTTTTTTTGTGACTTTTCATCATGTATGCTTCTAATATAGATAGAGAGATAGATAGATAGATAGAGCTCATGCAACATTTTCTCTCTATCTTAATAAAAATGTCCTCCACTGGATGTTATTTATCATCACTGATGTTTTGGGATTATTTTATTGCTTGAGCAGATTATTGGCAGTCAGCAAGAAATTCTCTTGTTTTTTAATATTGTTAAAGTTGCCACCACACCTTGGAGACCTATGGGTAAATAGTTATAAGTGCCGTAAAATGTAAAATCATGTCATTATGTGTTGGCAGGGTTGCATATTATACATTCTTTTCATAAGTTCATGATGGTTTCAGTTTGTAACTTTTAAGGAGAATTTGCTCTTTAATGCTGGAGACTGTTCCATTTTTCTTCTGTAAATATAACATTTACTGTTTTCCTCATCAACTCCTGTGTTTTATTCTTGCAATAATAATTAGGATGATGGTGATGGTGATGATGATGGTGATGATGCTGATGCATCTCTATCCATTCACCCCGTCTCCTTCCTATCTGTGCTCTCTCTGCAATAGCGGCAATAAACCTGGGTCAGTCCCAGGACTCTCACTATGCATATTTGGCACACTGTGCAGCAATAAAGCACCTTGTGTGTGCTTGCATTTGTCTGTGTACGTGTGTGTGTGTGTGTGTGTGTGTACTGGTTTAGATATCTTTGTGAGGACAAAAATATGCATAAAACTATAGTTGTGAGGACCAACCGTGATTTGTGAGGACAAAATGCCGATCCTCACGAATTTGAAGGCATGTTTGAGCATTTTTGAGGCTCAAAACGTGGTTTTAGGGTTAGTGTTACGATTAGGTTATGATTAGGTTTATGGTAAGGGTTAGGGTTAGGCATTCATTTCTGATGGTTATGGTTAGGGTAAGGGACTAGGGAAAGCATTATGTCAACGGAGTTCCCCACTAAGATGTCAAAACGAGTGTGTATGTGTGTGTGTGTGTGTGTGTGTTTGTGTGTGAGAGAGAGAGAGAAAAGATAAGGATGATGATCTGATGGTACAGAATGCCTGGTGGTTTTATTGCCAGGCTGCCTGCCTGTACCCCAAATACATAATGAATATCATAAATCTTTTTAATGCACACCAGCACTTGTGCACTTGTGCTCTCATGCATATGCCAAGAGCAGAATTTATTCTTCATTCTTCTGACTTGTAGAGTAGCAGTTGGTGGCAAAATGAAGGGGATGTGATTGAGAATATGGATGATTGCATTTATTATATAATATATAATATTATTTTGCACATTATCAGACTATTAACAGTAGTCTATGCAAACAACAATATTATAAAGACTAGCAACTAACACTCAGTAGCACTTCAGTGCTTACAAGTTTCCCAAATGAAAACATATAGGTTACATGAGGCTTTACCCTTTTTCGCTGGTCCTGTCACATCTCCAACATTAGCGGCATATATTTACATCAAGAAAATGGATGGAAATGAGGAAGGCGTTTTTGCAGCTAATGCTGTAGCCACCTTGCTGTTGCTGACTGCACTGTTTGCAGATTTTTACACATGCAAAACAGCCCTGAACTTTGTGAGACAATGATGGGGATGCAAGTAAGAATGCAAATGTCTGAAGCAGTCAGCTCAGACGTTAAACAGGCTTTAACCTGCCAGAACCCTAGTACAAAGCCTGTGTGATGTTCAAATGCACAGGTTTGTGTCAGTTTGAGAATAGTGCAGGTAATAGTCTGTTGTATTCAGCTAAGTGAGTAGCTGTCGTGTGTCCTGCCTCTGCATGCTGTACTCAGGTGACACCCTCACCCAAACTAAACAGAATAATTCCAAAAGTGATGTGAATTATCTCCTACTTTGTGCCACATGTGAGAAAGGACACCTTCAAACAACGTCCTACTATCGTCAAGTTGTGTTCTGGAAATACCAGTGCACTCAGTCAGTTTTGTTTGTGGTAAATCCAAGGAAGCTTAAGGTTTTCCCGAAGATTGAAAGATCACGTGACTCTTCAGGAAAAAAGAAAATAATGAAGTTGGACATATTAATGCCTAAATATTATTAAGCCATTAAAATGTATTAATATTCAATAATACATATTTGTTGTTGAGAAAAATCCAGCAGTGTTCTGACCACCCTCTGTTCTTCTTTCTCTTTCTTTCAATCTCAGAGACAGACATTGAAATATTCTTTTAATTGTGGTTCACTAATGCTACCTGTTAACCAGATGCACTTTGAATCTATTAGATCAACATTCAGTAACTGCTGTCGTCAGACAAACTAAAGCTCTGTAGAATAGATGAAAAAAGCTTCACTGTCTGGTTGCCTGTGTTGGCTCTCAGTGTGTATAGAAGTCCAAAAAAAGAACCAAACTGGAATGCATGCAGTTGCATTACTCTGTAACTTTATAGTTTCCTGGTTGTTGATACTGATATTTGAACATTAAAAGAGAGTTTTTCTACTAAACAAGAAATGAGTAGAAACAAGGCTCAGGTTTATCACAACTGCAGATGGTGGAGAGGAGGGAAAAATGCTGGAAAACTAATTTTCAATGTCTTTATCTTCTTGAGTAAATTCAGAGAAAGTGAGCTGGAGGGCAGGAAACAGTGAAGTTTATGGGAAATGTGGTCTTGATTTTGAGAAAGACTACCACTAATAATACCAACGGTGTGACATGGAGGCTGCCTGTGATCCTGGCTGTGGTCTTCTGTGCTTACAGTAATTTTAACAAGGTAGGATTTTTAATTTGAACAGGGTTTATTGGTGTTTAAAAACTGCTACACACAGCACATTCAAACCTGGACAAAACGAAGGAGAATGCATTGATTTGCTGCAAATAAAGGATCTTAGACTCAAAGCATAGTGATGCAGTGTGGAGAAATGATAGTTACAGTTAAGGATTCTTCCAGACCTCTGAGGAATGGAGTTGTATGTTGTTGGTTGTATGAAAAGACAGAGAGGTCTATGCTTGAGTCGAGTGTAGTAAGCAATAAAGAAAGAGAATGGACAGAGGACTGTTGTGGGGAAATGTGAGGACGTCTTCAGCGACAGGCCTGTGCTGTCACTGTAAATATGAACAAATTCAGCTGAGAGAGTGGCTTCTATGCTTTTCTTTAGCTTTACCCAGAACCACTTTTATATACTTGCGCATCACGCGCTGTGCATAGGGAACAAAGTGCCAGAGTGACACCAAAACAATGTAATGATCAGAGCCAGCTGCTGGTGGGTGCAAGAGAACACAGTTTTACATTTGTTACACAGCTGCCATCTTTGGGTCCTGGCTCCTGAGCTCCATCACAGCTATCAGGGTCTTTATTGTACTCATAAGAAGTCTCTTTTTTTCCCCATAACTTCATATATGACATGACTTCTATTATTTTTGAATATAGCAACATGTAGCCCTGTAGCAATTAAAAATGACTGCTTTCTCAAAAACCCTTTGTAGAAGGCTGTCTATCTATTCTGTGGTGCAGGTCTGTGGAGATTTCCAATGACTTGCAAATCTCATAAACCCATATTTTATTCACAATAAAACATAGAAAAAATATTAAATGTTTAAACTGAAACTATTTAGAAAATTATTAGCTCATTTTAAAATTGATGTCAGCAACATGTCTCAAAAAAGTTGGGACAGGGCCATGTTTACCACTGTAAATGTCTGGGAACTGAGGAGACTGCTGGACTTCTGGGAGATGAATGTTGTCCCATTCTTGTCTGATATAGGATTCTAGCTGCTCAACAGTCCTAGGTCTTCTTTGTCATATTTTTTGTTTTATGATGTTTTAAATTGGTGAAAGGTCTAGACTGCAGGCAAGCCAGTTCAGCACCCAGACTGTTCTATGAAGCCATGCTGTTTTAAATAGATGCAGTATGTGGTTTAGCATTGTCTTGCTGAAATATGAAAGGCCTTCCCTGTACAATATGTCATCTGGATGGGCGCATAGGTTGCTCTAAACCTGTATATACCTTTCAGCATTGATGGTGCCTTTCCAGATGTGCAAGCTGCCAATTCCATAGGTATTAATGCACCCCCAAAAAAAAGATTTCTCCAGATTCTCTGAATCTTTTGATGATATTATGTGTTGTAGATGATGAGATATTCAAAGTCTTCACAATTTTACATTGACAAACATTATTCTGAAATTGTTCCACAATTTAGAGATGCATTTTTTTTGCAGATGAACCTCTGCCCATGTTTACTTCAGAAAAACTCTGCCTCTCTAAGATGCACTTTTTATACCCAATCATGTTACCGACCCGTTGCATGAGTTGCAAAATGTTCCTCCAGCTGTTTCTTTTTAGTACCACTTACTTTTCCACCCTTTTGTTGCCGTCTCCCAGCTTTTTGGAGACATGTTGCTGCCATCAAATTCAAAATGATCTAATATTTTTCTTAAAATGGTACATTTTCTCAGTTTAAACATTTGATATGGTTTATATCTTCTATTGTGAATAAAATATGGGTTTATCAGATTTGGGAATCAGTACATTCTGTTTTTATTTACACAGCTTCCCAACTTTTTCAGAATTGGTTTTGTACATAAGGGTACATCTTTTCAATAAATGTTTGCATGCAAATGCAATTTTTCATCTATTATCCACAGTACTTTATTTATTCGGTTACTTAGGTAACTATTTAAGATGTTAATCAGTAAGTTTTATCTGTATGGTGTCCATTTGTCCATACATTCAGCTGACTATTTAAGTTTGTTGTTCTTTACTCTTCTGATGGGAATCATTGATCTCACTGAAGACTAATATGTGTGTGGGGGTGGAGGTTCATATGTAAGAAACAGGCCTACTGAGACATTATATTGCAGAAGAGCTATGAATGACAAAAGTACATATGGAATAATAATGGATCACAAGGAAAGTAACAAACCTTGCTTTAATTTCAAAGCTTGTCAGCTAGGTTTTTATGTCTCTGTGTGTGCGTGGTGGTGGTGTGGTTATGGGGGTTAATATTTTTATGAATCACTTAGTAATTCAACACGTCCTCGTTATCAAGCTGGCAAGGGTCTCCATGCTGGCATCACTGATGACTCCCTGTGTGGGAGGAAGAGAAGTAACGTGCAGATGTGAGGCCACTTAAGTTAATACAACTACTCAAACACACACACATACATATGCAACTCAGCAAGAGTGGTTTTCCTTATTCAGCTTGCAGCATGGTACCTCCTCCAAGGACCACCTGCTATTTAATACCAGTACACCCCCCCCCCCCACACACACACACACACACACACATACACATTTACCTATACATGTGTAATTCTGACATACAGGCATATTGGCTCATGGGCATGAGTGTAGACATGTATACATTGTACCGAACACACACACACACACACACACACACACACAGCAGAAAGAATGCTCTAAATACTTTTTATTTCATTTCAGTTGTTTGATATTTGTACATTTATAACTCTGGTGTGTGATGCAATGAATCTCCCTATTTTCTGTCTCTCTCTAACTCTGACGTGGATCTACCCTCCCTTCAGCCAATTGCAGACAAGTGGGATCACATTTATGAGCTTGGTTGCCAGGCAACAAGGAGGGAGAAAGCAAGAGAGAGCAAGTGTGTGAGAAAAAGAGGGACGTGGTGGCAGAGAAAAAATAGCCATGTTGTTGCCAAGAGGAGAGGAGAAATCTGAGCAAGATGGTTTAATTGACTTTCACAGATAGCATGCCATTCACGGTCAACTGGAGACACACTGGAGCTGGTGGAGTTGATCATGCAACCAAAATGGTTGAAGCAGAGTTTTGTCCTATACATAACTAGGTTAGTATGAGGCTTAGTCAGCTGCTGACCTAACCAAAAATCAACTGTGGTACCTGAATACAGTGTAACATAAAAGCTAAGTACAGATTAAATTTAGCTAAATTACTGTATCGAAAGCCTAAAGGAAGGAAAGGGGAGAAGGGTACTCGAGGAAAATAACTGAAATACCTGGAGTTTCTGATGACATGTGAGTTTTGCCAGAGACTGAGGCACAGACACAAAAACACACAGGGGCCTTCTAACCATTGCTAACTAGCATAAAGCTAACATTAAGCTGGTACACTTAGTGTTTATTGTAGGTAAACAGTGCAACCATTAACACTGAATCTGAAAGCACCTTAAGGGATTACAACTTGAAATTTATCTTGTTTTCCTTTGCTTACAGTCACAGTAATCCTTGGAATGTGTTTGTGTTTGTAGGCTAACCCTACAAACACATTATGTAATGCCGATGTTGTATTTGGTCATAATTTGGTACGTTTGTAGCATTACCAACTGGTGACGTAACACATTTTCTCTGTGGTAGCAAAAAAGAAATATGACATTATATTAGAAGTATATTATTATAATATGTTTTGATACTACGTTATCAAATGTAACATTTTCACAATGTAAATGTAACACTTTCTCAATGTAATTTTATAACAGCACTACAACAGGCCCCAGGTCAGTTCATATATCCAAACCATAAATGTCTCTTTCTGTAACTACAGTACTACATACAGAAGTTGCGATGATAATCTTTCTTTCTTTCTGACCCTCCCTTTTCCCTTTCTAACTAGGCCATGGCTGAGGGGTCTGTTGTTGTTGTGGAGGGCTACAAAACAACATTATTGTCTTTAATTAAGCCTCAGCCACTGTGAATCTATTTTCCTCCCTCCAGACCCCCATCCCGTTTCTCTCTCTCCTCCTCAGTTAATCCAAATATTGCCCCCCCCCTCTCTCTTTTACTTCCCAACACGTTTCTCCCATCAAATCTTGTTTCTCACAGTTCCTGTTCCTCCTTTGGCCTTTTCCTTCCCTCCATCTTTCTCTCCATCTCTGGCAGCTCATTGGACATTTCCTCATGTCACAGTGCAGTATTGTCCCAGAGGTCAACAACACAAGACATGCTCTATTGAACACACACACACACAAAGACACACATGCAGTGCTCTCCCTCAGTAAGCATGGGAAGCTGAGCTCAGTGAGTCTCACTCCTCCAAGGCCAATCCTGTTTAATCAGTAAAGAGCCTGGGTTGAGGAGTGATATCAGTGTGCCTGTGTGTGTGTGTGTGTGTGGGTTTGTCAGTAACATTTTTCCTAAATGTTTTTTGCAACATAAAGTTTTCTTTTTCCTTGTGTTTCTTTACATTTACCATTTAGTAACTTTTACTAAGTGTGTCAAAATATTGAAGCATCTCTTAGAGCATTCAGGGAGAAGCTGGTATACTGGTGCGTTTACATGTGTATGCTGAGGGTTAGTGAGAGTTAGGTGTTAATCCACAGCATTAACGGCCATCAGCCAGGCGTGATAACTGGTGTGGCTGCTGCTGGCTCAGCTGTACACACACACACACACACACACACACACACACACACACACACTTTTACTGCTATCCTTCAGAGGACTTTCTTTCTAAAAACCCTGATGTAATGATCAGAACTACAAGCCCGATCACCTGTTTTCTAACCTTAAGGAGATTCTCCATCATTTTAGCATCGCTCATGCTCTGTTGGAAAGGGAATGTTGCTTCAGGTAATGGTGAAACAGTCAAATATGCTGAACCACTTCTCAGTGCTCTGTAAGAGAGGAAATTACACATGCAGCAAACATTTTATCTTTCATCGCAAGAACTGCCAATCGAATAGTGACGTTCTTCTGGGACTCTTCCCATTTAAAAAAAAAAATCAAAGCCCATACCTGGTTTACATCCCAATCTTTCCTTCAAGGTAGTCTTCTTGCACATGTCTGGACTGCTTCTAGTGCTGTTCCTGTTTTGTTTTTTTTGTTTTGTTTTGTTTTTTTTGTTGTTGTTTTTTTTCACTTGCACATCTGTAGTTTCACCATATAGAACTTGTGCAGCGAGCAAATATCAACTTGTGTCAAACTGACCTGACTTTTAAGTAGTAGATCATTGGTAATGAGAGTTGGGTCTCAAAACAACAGTTTTCAGTAAAAAGAGTTTCTAAGCTTGAAGGTAGTATGGTTGTATTTATTTCTTTTTCTTACATTCAGTGATTTGTGTGAGTGTATCAGTTTGTCTTTAAACACACCAACACATGGTTTGGGTTAAAATATTAACCCTGCATGTTGAAAAAGGACCCTTATCCTGTGCATTTAAATGCTATGCAAAGAGGTCCTTTATAAGCATCCATATGTGATGAGTTCTGTCCTTTGTCATAAGCTGGTGCACCAGCAGCTTGAACAAAATGGCAGTATTAGATGCACTAAGAATTAACTATTTAACTAGTGACTGTTGCTCAATATTTTAGCACAATTAAACCTTTAAAATATATTCACTAATGTTTAATGAGTCTAGTTTTCTTTAAATTTTTTTGGCATGTGAGTAACATTTCATGCTTTTATCACATTTGCAGCACAGTGTTTGCCAAACAGAGCTGCTTCTATTGTCCTTCATAATGCACACAGTACCTATACAGAGGCAGGCATATCTATGCGGCCTCCTCTTCCATTCATCTTTTTGCGTACCCTTCATTCCCCTCGCTCTCTTCTCTGCAGTTCTCCCAGTGAGCGTGTTGCCATGGCAATAGTGGCAAATACAGATGCCAGTCTGTTATGTTTTGGGGAGAATCTAACCCCTTATTCACACACACATTTTTTTTAATTTCATGAACAGTTGTATTATTCTGGGATAAAAAGATTATGAAAGAGTGGAATTATTGCTTGAGAATTGGTGTACATCTGTTAACATGTTACTTGTTGTAAAAATGCCACTGCTCACTCCTGCTCACTGTACCAGTCATGACCCATTGTTCTTTTAAGCGTTGTTCTTTTTGTATTTTTTTTTCTCTTTGGGGATCAGGAATGTGCAGAACAGCGGATAAGCATACATGATGCCCAGACTACATTACCCACAATGCTATATTTAGACCACTGCAGTGTATGACTCAGCACAGACAAGCCTAACTGTGGTCTGATGGCACAGCTCTGACTGGTTATGCCACTATATCATATGTGCACTTACAACTGATATGTCTTTTCAGAAAAACTGGACCACAAAAGTAGCATAATGAAAATCATACCTCCTTGAAACCCCCTGATTTAAACCCTGTGCTTTTAGGTGATGACATTTGTCTTAAAGAACATTTCGATATATATACAATATGACACAGTCTATCCTTCAACCTTTGCTTTAGATAAGCAAAAACTACCATCTAATATTATACACTGACCCCACAGCATAAAAAACATAAAACTTAACAAAAGATTATCATGTTCCTCTTCATGTTTAAGTAAAATGGTGTGTGTTGGTTTGTCAGAGAAGAAGGGAAGCATTAGTCTAAAATTTACCAGACATTTATAATGACAACAAGAGTTAATGTGCACTTATAAGCAGTGTGTCTATAATCCTCTTTCTGTGACTCTGACACACCCACCACTATGGTCACATGCCAATGTTTTTCTTTTTTTTTTAATTGTGTGACAGGATGTGTTCATATTGAACATAATCATATGGATATGTGAAGGCATGTATGTTCCGGTGGGTGTGCAGTGGGATGTAGCAGTTTGTACTTGGTTGAGTGAAGTGTGGATGGACAGTGAATTCTAAACACTTCTCCCTGTTTTCAAGGCCCTGTATGTTCTCCACATGCAAATCAACATGTAAGGAAAGCACAATGAGCAGTCAGCCAGAGGGCTTTTTGTAAACACATGACAGTTTATTTTCTAATTGTTCTTCTAATAAAGTGTGTGTTATGAAAAACCAACTGAAGTGGCACAAACAGAAATACCGGGATTAAAAGAAAATCCTGAATTTCAAGAGTATCAGCTTTGGTTAAGTAGCCTTGAAAGACACTGCTCTTGCATATCTTCCAGGGTTGATCTGAATTCATTTGGGAGGGGGATTTCTTGCTTTGCACTCTGTAAAGCATCACCTGACAAGAACACATGACAGCAGGTCACAATCTTCAGCCTGTAAAGTTATATGTGCTACACCAGGGTTGGAGGTCTCTTTTTTTGTAATTCACCAAATAGCTAAAATGGGTGCATCGTTCTTGAGAGTAACATATTTTAGTGTTCCAACTGGTGGCTCTACACTACTGTGCAAATGTCTTGTACAGAGACCAGAGTGGCATCAGTCTTCTTATGACCACTCTATATTTTCAAAAACATGAAAATGTTCCTTTCAAAATATGTGAGATCACTGAAATAAAAATAGAGTGTTCCTTGTTTCAAGGCCATTTTTGGAAATTTTCTATGTTAAAACAGTACAGAGAGCAAGCTAGATTATCTCAACACACTGGCAAAAAAAAAATTCTGTTATTATAAGGAGAAATAACATAACTCTGGACTGCTTTGCATGACTTATTCAACAGCTATTTTAACAATGTGTGGATTAGAATACTTGACATTTTCTTCAAGTGCGTAGGAGCCTCGACTGTTAACCCTCTGTTCTTTGTGTGGAAATGTGTGCTCCTTAATGAACGTTTGCAAATGTAAATGTAAGTTTGCACAGCAGTTGCCACAGTATTGTTCAGCAGACCATTTCAGTACATGATATAGGAGAATACACATATACACACCATATGGGTGACAGAAAATCTGTTATGAAGATAAACTTTCACTTGAACCCAGTACAGAGTTGATTTGTAAGTATTTGCTGGAGCTGTGAGAGCTCTTTAAGACCATGTGTCATGTAGCCTCGAGAGGTTAGGAAGTGCAGACAGCTTGGAAAAGCAGCCACTCAACAGCCAGTGCTGAGAGAAGCACCTCTGCCTACACTGGCATCAAACAGCAGCTTTGTTTAAACTGTTCAGCATTCTTACCAGATTCCGATCAATGGACGAGGTTTTCAGATCTGAATTTAGAGTTTTATTGGTGAGAGCCATGTGCTGCTGGACTGATGCTCCACCTGAACTGAAACTCAATCCTGAAAATTTACAGTAATGACAGGAAAGATGTCAGATCAATATCAGGTTGTCAAAGGTGCACAAATGTACTTTCAATCGATTTTCCTTTTTAATTGATTCTAGTTAGGCGTCATGTTGCTGTAGTCAAGTAAAGAGAATATGAAACAGTAGTGCTACTGCATGATGTTATAAAATTGCTTTTCCCTGAGAATGGACAGGATGATTTTCAGTGAGGTCATCAACCTCTGAGCTGGAAGGGATCCAAATTTTTGTTCATAAGCAAGCAGGATGACTGCTTGTCTAACCCTGACCACAGAGTTGATTTATGGTATCATTCTGTATGGCAGTTATCTTTTTATTTATTTTGGCTTAATGCTAAGGACATTCTTATATTTGCACACGGTTGATTAACAGAGCCATATGTGTACATTCTGTGTAGTCAAGAATGTAGACGAACTTAGTATGCATATGAATAATACACCTAGTTAAATTGTTAAAGTTAAGTCAAAATAAAAATATAAAACATTCTGATTTTGCTCTAACCTCCAGCTGGGTAGCCAGAATGGGTAAATATTTTTATGGCTTTCATTTGCACACAATTTTTTATTTTTTTTTTTTATTTGTGAGTCTTATTATTTTCTGTTATTCCTGTCACATATCTGGTATTATCATTAATCAATTTTAAGTGACGTTTTGCAAATTGGTTATTCTACTTGGTGGTTGTAGTATATTCTGCAATTAGATAATAATGGTCCATACATTCAGAGTCCATACATCCAAGACAGATTGCCACAAATATTACATTATTAGTCCTAATTGGTCAGATCTGTGGGTCTACTGCAAGCTGGTGGAATACGACTGGATATACAGTATGACCAAGAAGAATATTAAGAAGGTGACGCTACACACTGCATCCAAATCAGCAATTAATCAGCATTTTTTTTTTGTTGTTCAACTGCATAAACAAAAATGTGTGTGTTATTAACTATGAGCTGAAAAGCACATGCAGCTACTTTGCCTCCTTCATTTTCTTCCTTTGTGTCTCATCTGAGAGCCTTTCAGCTAAAATCATGATGATGAATAGTGGCTAAATATCTGCACTTACTAAAGCTCAAAGTACAAAAAAGGCTTTCTTTGTAACAAACCAATGACAAACGGCTCTCTCACTCCTCTCTTCTTTGTCTCCAAGGGGATGGATGGTTTATTTTCACACTAGTTGGCATCATAAACAAGATAGTTTATAGACGTTTTATTCTCGTGCCTCTATTGTGTGGTCTGTGCTTAAAAAAACAAACAAAAAACCCTCTGTATCACCATAAGTATTTGCAAAAAAAGCATAGACTATATATTAAAGATGGATATAGCTTCTGGGTCTGAAAAGTCAAACCAGGGCCAGAGTGCATTAACCCTGCATTCTTTCTAATGACCAGCAGGAGGTGACTGCAAAAATAAGTCCAATTGTATAGAAGGCTGTGGGAAAACGACCCTCAGCTCCCTTGCTCTGTGACCTCAGTAAATGCTTTCCTGATGAGTTTATGATTTCAATCTTTTGTCCGAAGTCTATATAAATTTAGCAAGATGTTCATTTTAGGTTCACATTTATTTATGTGAGAGTGAAAAAGGAGAATAAGGGTATGGCTTAGGGCAGGTCTACCTTGTGATTGACAAATTGCTACCTTGCGCAGTGTCCTTGGATTCTCAGTCAGAACCACTCCTTGCTTGTCACATCAAGTAATCAGGTATCAAAACAGCAATATGGTGACAGTGGTGAAGTGACAGTGGCTATGTCCATCTTTTATATACAAAAGTTGACATATGTCCTGGAGAAGATCTATAGCTAGCATAGTTTAAAACACTAGTAGCATGGCACACTAAGTGCTGGCCTTTTTATCTGGCTACCAAATCAGTGCTTACTTTCATTGTAAATTATACCAGTCAGTTCATGTAATGTTAGCGATCCTTATTATGTACAGCATACACCCAGCCATCCATTCAGCCATCCATCCATCCCATCCAGCTGGGAGACGCTGGGATACAGACACTACCACACCCTGGAGAGGTTGCCAGCCCGTGTACTGCATACAGTAAATTCAAAACGGCAGCTAACAAAATTACTTAGCTAACTAATAGCATTTATTCATGCAGCTGTTCAGTGATCGTTCTGATAAAATGTTGCATTTTTGTAAGTTTACAGACTCTGGTAGGTTTCAGTACATTTGTGAAAAAAAGAACACAGGGTTGCCTAATACCAAAGAATGAGGGCTCTGTATGACACCTGTGGACAAGTTCAGTAGCTACAGGTAAGGTCAGTGGAGATATGTTTATAACCGATATTTCTTATAACTTTGCTTTTCTGTCCTTACTGGTAGACAGAGACAGCAGAAAACCTTTTAAGTCCCATTTTTGTCCTCTTCTCTCTACATTTTTTTCCACTGATTCTTGTGTAATGTAGGTGGAACCTCACTTGGCTGGCTTCCCTTTCTCTGTTGGTATTTTTAGCATCAGAAACTGTCCTTTGGCAGCATCCCCCCATTTCTGAGTAAAAAGGCCTTTACCCTGTCTGGAGGCCTTTAATTCAACCCCGCCTTTGTCTCTGGGGAGCGAGTGTGTATCTGTATTTTAGTTTGTATACTCATGTGTGTCTTTATGTGTATGCTTGTGGATATGTGTGCAAGAGAGATTTAAAGTCTCTGTAATCAAAGCCAGAGAATGTGCTTGCTTTCCCAGGCCCAGCTGACTCCAGTCTAAACTATTGCACCAGTACACTCTGGTCTACTGTATCCTGCTTTTTATCGGGCCCAAGGTTGTGGGCTTTGAGTTACTGTGTACATCTGTGCATGTCTGTTTGTTGAGTAAGGAAGTTGTCCAGCAGTGGACTTCCTCTATGATCTTAAAGTGAGCTCTTTGATGTTGAGGTTGTTTGCCAAGTGGTCTATAATCCTGGAGCAGGATTGTTTCCTTGCAGGTAATGCTGTTCTCAGGTCAGATTTCAAGGTTCTCAGGGTTTGGTGATGGAACTTAATTATGAATACTATAATTCTGACTTTGTTTTTCACATACAGGAGATCAAATGTCAGGGACGGAAGCAAAAAGAATAAAGGGCTGTTTAAGTTGATGCATGTTTATCAGTTTGTTCGAATAGACAGGAATTACTGTGCAGCCAGAAAACTCCTGTCATGCTGTTTTTTTGCTTCTGCACATTCAAATCTGTGCTTTGACCTGTCAAGTTGTTTGGATGTTTATTCTCACATGGCAGGAAGCAAGAACTCAGAGAGTGTGGTTTTAGGTGTATTACAGAAAAACAGAGAGGAAGATTAAGCCAGAATACTGAGATATAGAGATGGAAGGGTTTGACCTTTTGTCCCTACAACAATAATGCACATAGACACATCAGGTGTCTCCCATTGCTTTTAAGCTACTCTTCTAGCTCTGACCTTTGACCTCTTTTTGTCGAACACAGACGCACTTTGGCCTCCTGTTCTAAGATGACTTTTATTTCAACACAGTATATTACTCCCCAACTGCAGCTGCCATTCTGCAACTGAAACTAATTAATTTTTTATTTCTTTTTTTCTGTGCCCTATAACCTTTTCACTGTATGTATTGTGTAGGGCACATTTATATTTTCAAATATAAATTGATAAACTGTTTATGGTTCAACAACTAGATAGGAATCACTGTTTCAACTATACCTAAAAGGTACAAATCACAGATACAATTTATATCAGAACTGTTACATTAAATTACATTACACCTCCTGTGGGTCCACATATTACATGTTTTCAGGTAACAGTCTGGTTTTGGCTTAGCGGTATAGAATGCATGTATTGGGTGCTGCTGAGGTTACTTTACAGGATAAATATTGTTTTGTTTTGTTTGATATCTCTCCACCAATTCAGTTTGAGCTATCACAACCTAAATGGCCAGTATTAGGATGAATTTCCACTTTCTGATTATGTGATTCCAGTTGTGAATAGATCTCATTCTTTTCTTGTTGGATGTTAAAAACTGCTGCATTTGTCATTTTTCCTGGTACTTACCATGTTGTTATCAGTGTGGCAAGTACAGTTTCATCACTGATGATGTGATGGGAGAAGTGACTTTTAGCCCAAATAACATAATGTAGAAATGCTGCTTGTGTTACCAGTTCATCATTCAAGTGGATCAGAAGTACCTAATTATAGATCACATATAGAAAAAGCTGAAAGTGCTAATTACAGTTAAAGGTAATTTGAGTACTCAAATGCATTAATGGTAGCTAATCAGGGCTGAATGAGCTAGAATCATTACACACTTTACAGTAGCTACACAACACTGAGACCTGGGTAGACATAGATAGAAATTTTTAGTGAATCACCAAGCAAGTGACTGGAGTTGGTGTCAAAAACAAGAGTTGGATTTTATGCACCTACCTTGTGTTATGTGATAAATGTTAATATCCATACCAGGCATGGTTGGCCTCTTCTTCTTCATAACTGAAATCAGTTTTATATGTGATACATTTTCTCTCTTTTCGGTGAGAACATCAGTGCTCTTACTCATTCCACCACTTGAACCCAAGTTAATAGAAATACATTGGACAGATAAGGAGCTGAGTTTTTTTTTTTTTGGTTTTTTGTTGTGGCCACGCCAATTCATAAAGATTCCTTAATCTTGTGCAACTGGAGAGGGGACTGACTGGCCATAAGAATCAACCAGACTGTAGCAGAACATCGAATGCTCAGGTTCATCTCAGTGGACACTCATCTGGGTCCAGAATGATGGCGTCTCTGGGGACAGTGTCTGATAAGCGGCTGCAGCATTAAACCGTAACAGGTTTAAGCATGATACATTTTCTAAAGACAGTTTTTGGATTTTTGGGCTTAACATTAAAGATATTTTGTTACATGTAATAGTCTTTGTTTATCAAATACTTTTCAAAACCTGTGTTACAAATTGCTATACAGCAAAGGCACAAAGCCGACAGTAAAAGGACAATACAGTTTAACACATAAGCTAGAAATCATTTAAATAGAAAAATAAAACAATAAAAGCAGGTCATTAAATCAAGAAAGGCTCTCCGATAAAAGTATGTCTCAAGAAAAGACTTAAAAGAGGACACTGACTCTGATCTGATTTCCTCAGGCACTTCATTTCATAGGTTTGGTGCTCCAACAGCAATTGCTCTGTCACCTTTAGTGTTTATCTGCAGCTTTGGAACAGATAAAAGATATTTGCCTGAAGATTGCAGTCTTTATCCAGGCTAGTCAAGGAAAATAAGAGGTCAGATATATAACACAGAGGAATTAAACACTCATTTTATTTACTGATGACATTTAAAATATTTGAATTCATTAACAAGTTGCCAGTCAACACTTATAAAACTAAGCTAATGTGTGCAAAGCATTTTTAGCTTTGAGAGCATGTGTCAGTTCAGCATCATTGCCTGTCTTAGTCTCCTGTCACCATGGCAACTGCAGTTAGGGTGGAGAGATGTGTTTTGACAGGAAGTGACCTCGCCGTGACCTTCTGGCTGATGTCATGGGTCCAGAGTGGGTCAGAGGTCAAAGCTAGCATTTTGTATGTGTGTCACAGTTTCTGTCAAGTGGAAGATATTTCTGACTGACAGCATAACATGTAGTTCCAGTCCAAGCTTGACTTTATCTGACACATAATTTGAGTTTGAATAAATTATTTGGAGCTTGAATCAGTTTGCAGTTGCTGATAAATTAAGCTGGGCAATTTAATTGCTTATTAGATATCCAGTCTTACAAATTGAAACCATGTCATAGCATGAGAGTAGGGCTATCCCAAATACCATTTTTGTGCTCTGTAGATTCTGTAGTAGT
>VUQI01009584.1:6763-20449 GCA_015106735.1 Paratilapia polleni
CACAATACAAAAAGGGATGTCATTAAAAAAAAAAATCACCTGACAGCTCGTCCTTTAAAAACCACACTGTTAACCTTTGCTGCAATTTTTACAGTAAATACCACAAAATGTCTAGTAAACCTACAAAATAAAAAACTTAAAAAATGCACAAAAAACCTCTTTGTTACTGTTTGTGGACTGCATAGTGCATGAAGTCACAGTAACTTACTGTATTTTTGAAACTGTGGTTATTTCCTGTGGTTATTTCCTGTGGTTATTTCCAACTCACATCAACCTGCCTTGCAACAGGATGGAAACAAAGAGACTAACTAACTGACTAACTAAGACTCCTCATATTTTTAGCTTCCTTCAGTATTAAAGTATTCCAGTAATGGCTGTCAGTACATCTAATGGTGCAAGGCAATAAGGAATTATTACTAGCTAGTTCGGCACACTTACTTCCTCAACATGTAAACAAATAGCCTACAGGTGCTGAACGCCTTGCTTTTATTGTAACATCTTCCAGAGTGCTTGGATAGACTATCACATTCATATAACACAGATAATACAGAAATATCCGCGATAAGGCCTTAAAGGCCGCCTTCAAGCAGTCGTGATTCATGCGCACTTTATTTTCTCGTATGACCTTTTCTTTTCGAAATAATGACACCCTACTCTCTCAGTTATGCAGTTTTAATTGCTTTATTATCGCACGTCTTTTTTTCTCGTAATTAGCAGACACGTTTTCTACGTGTTTTTCTTTTATGAATTGCGTTTTCCAAAATTTACACTGAGCTTTACTCGGCTGCAATTTGAGCAATATTTACAATATATGTTTCTTATATTTTGTCAAATTAAATACGCCGAATTAGTTATTAATAGCGCATTTTTACGTTGCACCGTTTGATATGCTGGCAACTATCAGTGAATTACTTGAATACTGAAGACATCTTAAAAACCTGATGATTCTCAGGCGAGTTCTGAACTGTTTCCTGCATCATTAATCCGTGGCTTACGTGAACCACACAAAGAGAAATCGGGGCTCGTTTTGACCGAACCAACCCGGTTCGGAGGCAGCTACTACACCGAGGTACCCTCATTTCGGCAGATTTTATAAGAAATATATTAACATCTACTCTGTAAAGTATGTCGTTGAAAAACCATTCAGACACAAACCACTCCTGTACTGCACGTCCAAATCCTACCTGAATAACAAAAAGAAGACAGAACCGCGACCAGCAGGAGCAGGGGGACAAACGGAAACAACCGGTTGGATCCACAAGTTTTAAAACAGGAATGAAAACAGACGCAAATTTTGCTAACTTCTTCCATGCTTCCTCTTCAGAGAGCAGCCTGAGAGCCAAATGACGCGGAACAGTCTCGACTCATTCTCATATCTCATTCAGAAACCAAGAAGTAGGTGGGTTCAAGATGATATGAATTTCACCACACAGTTTGATCATTTTATTCATGTGTAAAGCTAAGTTTAGGTGATCTGAATCATCAGTTTATTTTAAACTACACAGAAAAGATTGACATAAAATACAAGATGACTGTGGCTGAATCCCATGCGTAAACAAACGCAAAATTGCCTTTTGCGTTTGTTTACGCAAGTCTGCTGCCAATCAGCTTTCACTGGAAGAGGGCTGAGTAATCTGTGGCTGCAGCTCCTTCAGTGTAAACAGTTTATTTATTATACATGTTATATATATATATATATAAACTTAGAAGAAAAAGTAAGGAAATTTGTTTGTTTGTTTGGTCGATTATTTCTTTCAATCAGGCACCTGATTGTCAGCACCTGGGGTACCAGAAGCTCAAAACAAAAGTCAATAGCAGAATAAGCTGTTTGGCATTGGCAGAGAAGATTTGGCAACTTCTTCGTGGGTGCAACCCACATACTCAGTTCTGCTGCTCAACCCACAAATGCATTTTCCTTACAAATGTGGCACCATTTAAAGGGAAATAAACAGGCTTTCCAACGGTATGAGATTTATTGCCAAGAAGCCTTGTTACTGGTTTAATGTTAATGTCCCTGCTTTAGCTGCAGGCCCTCTGGTTTGTTTGTTTGTTTTTTTTTCCATGTGTGTTCTTGTCTGCTCATCATGTTTTTTTTCCATTAAACAGACAATAGGCTTAAGGTAATGGGGAGTGTGAGTTTAAAATAAACAAAAGAAGATATGGAATCTGAAAATGTTTCTGTGAGAGAACAACTGCCTTCGCTTGTTCCAGTGCACGGGCTCAGTGTAAGTTGGTGTTTATTGGTCTGCAGCCCTGCTTCTTCTTTCTTATCTTTCTCATTTCTGCTGCGAGTCTGCGGCCATCAAACCCTGACTCATATGTGTACACAATTTACTGTCTTAATTTACCTAACATTTCAGTTCCCTTGACATACTTTGTCAGTGCATTGACAGTTGTGTAATATTATGCCCAGACTTTTGTCTTTACACCCACTCCTTTTTGTCACAAAAGCCTTGAAAACGCTCATGTTTCATTAGAGTCCATACTGATCTAAACCTTTTCTTTAGGTGTTAAATTCCCTCACTCTTCTACATGATTTATTGCACATTCCTTTTTTTCAGGTCCTTTAAATGATTCTCGGTCATGTTCTGTTTCGTTGCCTCTCACATATACAGTCAGTTCTTCTTCTTCCTCTTGGCTGAAAAGTAGAAAACTCGTTTCCAGAAACACGTATTAATAGATTAAAGATTGTGGCTATATCACGAACTGCCGTGAGACCGGATTGTTTTTTTTGTTGTTGTTGTTTTCAGTGTCAAAGTAATCCACTGATCATTACCAATACACCCAGTGGCACACAGCAAAAAGAAAATGTTAACAATTATGTTTGATGTGGTTATTTCCGGACACGTTTTTTTTTTTTTTTTTTTTTTTTTTTTTTTTTTCTTTTTGATGCCATTTGTGCTTAAAATGATACTTCACCTTTGCACAATATAAGTTAGCATGCCATTCACATGAAACCTGGAAGTTTTATCCCATATTTTTTGTTCTCATTAGTTTTTTTGATACAGATAAACCACTGACAAGAACACTTACCACCCATTACAATAACCTGCAGATTGAAATGGATCCTGAGCCATTCTGTTTTAACGGTATTTATTAACTCATATGCTGGGACTAAAGGAGTAGTCCACATTTTAATTGGCTGATGATATTACAAATTTGCAAATCCAGAACACAACAAATTTTCAATAACTGCAATTGTTCTGCTATCACTGGCTTGAACTTTCAGTGTGATGCTTTAATTGAACTATTTTAAGCTCCATTCACTGGAAAATCATTATGCAAAACATCATCCTGACTCTGACATATATCACCACTATGTTTGAAAAAGAAAAACAAAACAAAACCTGAAAGTGAGTAAGGGAAACTGAAATGAAAAACTGCAAACCACAATGCATGCAACAGTAGCTGTCACCATATTTTAAGCTTACATAGCTTATGAGTCTAAAAGTTAAGTTTCATCAAACTTCATAATTCATTAGGTTCAAAATAAAAACAAGAGATCAAAGGATTTTAGTAAATTTAAAAAAAGGCAGTTTTAGCGGGGAAAAGCAAAGTGTGACATTAAGTGTGACACTTTTCACTGTCTTTGTCACATGGTCTCAGCTAAAAAAAAAAAGACTGATGCAGTTAATGTTCACAAATGATTGCTGAAATTACCGCATTCATAATTAAAGTTATGTTGTGCAATTGTGCCAACCCACACCACCACGAGGTTGGTTGGCACACACTGAAAATTTTATAGTTACAAAGAATTAAATGACAAATTTAAATAATATGTACACTGTATTCATAGCAGAACCAGAGAACATATTCAACACAGTTAATGCATATTTTAACTAAATAACAATTTGTACAGGGCTGGTGTGTACAGTATGTGTGACTGTGTGTGCTCCTTCTTGCCCTCAGTCTCATCCTGACTGATCTACTGGCAGTATCTGCTTAATGTCCTGAATGTTATGTTGAACTCCTTTGCTGTACTTTTGTATAATAAGTTCTTATACTACATTTGTTTTCCCACTGTTACTTTGTTACCATTGTCTTTTGAATGATAGATTGAGCACTACTATAAGTGAATTTTCTTTTTATTTGTTGCTTAATTGTTATTTCCTGGAGTCACAGGAGAACCGACTATATGAGCAGGAGTTGCAGCTCCTCTCCAGAAGTATTGTGTGTCAGACCAAATTTATGTCACCACCTACATTTTTCAATATACTAGCTAACTTCACTGGCTCACCACTTCCTCCCTCAGAGAGAGTTGTGAGGGACGATGCGAGGCACCCTTCTGAAACAGGGTATGGCCTGGTGCAGAACTGTTTCCTTGTTAGATTTAGTTTTGGATCCTTTGTGGGTGGAACAGGAGATAGACCAGGTTGTCTACTAGTCAGTAGGTCGGTGGTTCAGTCCTTGGCTCCCCCAGCCTGCATGCCAAAGTGTCCTTGGGCAAGACACTGAATCCCAGGTTGCCCCCAGTGTATCTGTGTGAGTGTGTGCATGAATGTAACAAAGCACTTAGGGCATAGAACAAGGCACTGTGA
The DNA here is from genome assembly GCA_015106735.1 of Paratilapia polleni. Classification (NCBI taxonomy): domain Eukaryota; kingdom Metazoa; phylum Chordata; class Actinopteri; order Cichliformes; family Cichlidae; genus Paratilapia; species Paratilapia polleni. The sequence goes on from VUQI01009584.1 coordinate 11,302, forward strand.
GAACATGGGTGAATGAGGCTTTTAGTAAAATGTGCTTTGAGTGCTCATTTAGACTAGAAAAGCATTGCATAAGTACCAGCCCATCCTTATGTTTAAGCTGGAAATTCCTAGTTGTTGTTCTTTTGTTCTCTAGTTTAATTATTTTTTGTAGTTTGAGTGTTTCTTCAGTTTGGCCAACTGATCTGCACTGCACACACACCGATCAGGCATAACATTATGCACTATGGGAAGAAGGCAAGCCGGCAGAGGCAGTGTGATGCTTTGGGCAATGTTGTGCTGGGAAACTTTGGGTCCTGCCATTCATGCGGATGTTACTTTGACACGTACCACCTACCTATGCATTGTTGCAGACCATGCACACCCTTTCATGGAAACGGTATTCCCTGATGGCTGTGGCCTCTTTCAGCAGGATAATGCGCCCTGCCACACGGCACAATTGGCTCAGGAATGGCTTGAGGAGCACAACAACGAGTTTGAGGTGTTGACTTGGCCTCCAAATTCCCCAGATTTCCAATCAAGCATCTGTGGGATGTGCTGGACAAAAAAGTCTGTTCCATGGAGCCCTCACCTTACAGGACTTAAAGGATCTGTTGCTAGCATCTTGGTGCCAGATACACACCTTCGGGGGTCTAGTGGAGTCCATGCCTCGACGAGTCAGGGCTGTTTTGGCAGCAAAACAGGGAACAACACAATATTAGGCAGGTGGTCATAATGTTATGCCTAATCGGTGTATGGCGCACTAATCCACTGCTGTGAAGAAAAAGTAATATAAACGATTGGACTGTTTAAACTCTTTGAAAGCCTTTTGATTTCTGTCTCCAGTGCTCAGCCATCCCTCACAACTCTCTCTGACGGAGGAAGAGGTGAGCCCAGTGAAGCTAGCTAGTTATGTGGTGAGATAAATCTGGTCAAATCTGGTCTCTGGTTTTGAGAAAGAGGTGTTGATTGATCATGAGAGCATCACACAAGGTTTGTAGGAGCAAGGTGGACTCAGGGAGTAATTTGGGGAATATTAGGTAGAGACAAAATTAAGGGAAGGAACAAAGGTGAGAGTGGAAGACTGGTGAAGGTTTCAAGATTGAACATCTTTAATGAAAGGATAAAAAGGGACAGGCTTTTAAAACATTACTTTGGGGTAAAGTCAGCAAACTTTTATTCTGTTTTTAATCAGATTTGACTGGTGATTCTCGTCGTCTTTATGTAGTTTTCAGCTAATAGCTCTTTGGTAATCATCCTGTTGGTGTTAAAGTATTACTTTATGCCTGTCAAACTGTTATCTTTGGCATTTTTGTAGATTCAGCTAAAGAAATGGGAACAAATGATGGGGTTTTTTTTGTTTGTTTGTTTGGGTTTTTGGTTTGTTTTTTGTTGTTGTTGTTTTGGTGACAGGCTCAACAAAGTGCCTGCAGATACAGTGTCTTTGTTAAGTTGTCTGATATATGTAGACAGAACACTATTTCATCCCTTGAGTTAGGTGCCTTTTTTCATAGGTCAGTGTTAATGTGGCTTAACAAACAAAAACTAAAACTAAAAACAAGAAGAAAAAAAAACAACAAATATACGAAAATAAACATTCCTCTGAAAATGTTCAAGTACAAGGACTAGACTGAAAATGAGTGAAAAAGCAGCCAATGTCTAAAGAAAAACTTTGAAAGACCTTCAGGAAGCCTGAAGAACTACTGCTCAAGAGCACTTTAAAAAAGTCTGGCTCTTTGGAAGCAAAATGTCAATGAGGGGTGGCTCAAGACTTTTGTCTTTACCTTGACATTACCTTACCTTACATTGTAAGGCTTACAATATAAAGCACCCTACCACATGGGGCTTTTTTCACTTAGGACGGTTTGACATGTTGGAGCAAGAAAATCATTTTCGTAGAAAAAAATTAATTAATGATGGCGAAGCTCCATTTAGGTACGGTAGCTTCAATGCTGATATCGTTTCTGAACAATTCACAAGAATCTCTACTCCTCCTGGTCCAAGTTTAATCAAACTTAGACACAATGATCACCTTTGGTTCTTCACCCAAATTGTTCTCAAGGTCAAGGTCATATTTTTTGTTCTCAGTGGATTTTAATTCTCATCAGTTTGTGCAATACAGCCAACCAGTGACAAGAATCACACACATTATCGCACATTACAATAACCTGTGGACTGGGATATTTCTTGCACTTTTTAAAACTTCCCATCTCTTGTTTCTGTGGAGGGTGGAAACAGTCATTTTTAGTCCCTGTGGAGAAAAGGACAAATGCTCTGAATGAACTACTGTTTTATTTCATGTGCTTTTCATTGATTTGTATGACTGGGGCAGTGTGATTTTGGAGCGTGATTTTTTTTTTTATTATTATTAATTATTTTTTATTACGTCTGGACAAAAGAAGTCTTAAAAGGGCAACACAAAAAAAACTTTATTCATGCAGATTTCATACAAATGGTAAAAAACACAGGAAAATGTACTAAGCCTGCAGTAACAGAATGAATAAAATGACAACTGAAATGGTTTGAATATACAGATTAGTGCTAGAAAAAGAAAATCACATTTAGAAAGGAGATAAAAGCAGCTCAAAATTAGATGAAATTATTATTCAAAATCCAAGTTTCAGGTATCTAATAAATCATTAAAGCTTAATATTGGTGGATCAATGCAGTGACATGATTTGTTCATAGGCCAGTACTCTTGATCCACTTTGTGCTTATATCTTGTTTAACACTGGCATATTAAAGATATTAAAATGTCACATTAATACTACAAAACTGTATTCAACCCCACCAGTGAAAACTCGGTAGTGAAACATCTGTGCAAAATAACATATTTTTAATTTACATCCTAGCACTAAAGTCACAAGAGTGGAAAGTAACCACTTCAAGTATTTGTACTTGAGTATTTTCACTGCATTTCATAAGCAAATGCCTACATGATGCCTGAATAAGCAACACAGTTTTCACCACAAGAATAAGACCTGGGTGCAGTTCCAAACTCAAGGTTCATAGTGTCTTTAGTTTTTTTAACCATTTCATTTTTTTTTTTTTTTACAATATCTTTATATTTTTGTTTACATTCCAATTCAATAATAAAAAGATAATAATAATAATCTTAAGAAATAAAAGACTACTACTCAAAATTCTTGAGCTGTCACAATATTATAGTGACAGCTCAAGAATATGAGTGTCATAAAATATAACTGGAGAGAACAATAGCGTGGTTTATCCCAGTAATTTTTAGGACAACTTTTACTTATTAGTTAATTTTTAGATGTTTTTTGTGCTTAAAAAAAAATGTTTAACTCTTTTCAGGTTCAATGACTGGAAACCTGAAATGGTTCCAAATGTTCATAAAGAAAACATCACTTCCATAAAGTCTAAAAAAGATGTTGGTTCTCAGGATGTGTTGCATTTTTCGGAAGAATTTTTGGAAACACATTGGCCCTCATTTACTAATAAGTTCATGGAAACGTTCTTTCCCTGTGGAAAAAACAAGTGTGTAGGCAAAATTACCATCTCATTTAAAAATGTGCACAGTGGCCTATTTTGTTCTTACCACCGTGTGTACGTTAGTAAATCAGAATCATTCTGAACCAAAAGGCTTGTGCAACCTGCATACAATCTCCATACTGCCACGCCCCCATTTCGCTACATACGGAAACATGTTTACCTCCAGGTGAAGTGGAGAAAGTGATGATGATGTTGCAAGAGAGAAGCCTGCACCTCCAAGGGCAAGAAAGCCAGAGAAAGTCCGACTGAAGAAACTGTAACAATTGTGTCCAAAGAGGAAGCCAAAAAATGCAGCTTTCCAAACGGTGCTCACCAGAGTGACAAAAAAAAATTAAAGGCTGAAATAACAGAGGTTCTGAACATTGTTGCCCCTGAGATACTCCCTGTGGCTCAAGTTAAAAAAAAAAAGTTTTTTTTAATTTTTATTATTAGTATTAGTAGTAATAGTAATAGTAGAAGTAGCAGTATTCATTTTAAAGACTTGTGTTTAAATTCCTAAGACAGACAGGCCTTCATTTGTTCGTAAAGTATGAACAAATTCAGGTACGAAAATATTGATAAAACACTGATTTGTGTGTGCAAGCACAGTACCAGTCAATAAGCACTTAGTACAAGAGGTGTAATTGCGAAAATACTTTTTTTTTTTTTTTAAATCTTGTGCTTGTTAAGCTTATCGAAACATGTTTATAATTTTTTTTTCCTTTTTTCTCCTACTTATTGCGAGTTTCTGTTTAAATAGACTGCAGTAAAACAGGAATATTTTCTTACAGACAGCCGTGTGTAACAGGTATTAAAAGATGGATTACTTCTCCCAAGCTGCCGAGGTTTAGAGGAATCTGCTACGGAGATCTTAGCTGCCCACAACTGGCTTCTGAGGCTCAGCGGGATCAAGCATTTTGTAAACGTGTATTACAAACTTTTTTAAAACCACCCGAACTCCCATCTAACTTACAGCTTTGACTAAGATTTAATCACTGACGTTTTGTTTCATTTGTACAAATATAAAAGGTGCCTCATCACATTTTGGTTACCACTCTTCATCTAGATCAGAGGCTTTGAGTCTTCAGAGTCTTCAGATAAATTTGCCAGGGGACCAAAGGGGTTGTTAGATATGACTGATAAGGTATTCCTGCGATTAGGCCTTACACCACCTATACGAGGCCGGTTCTCAGACAGACTCATTGAACGGGAAAGAGGCTTTTCTTTTGAATCTGGAGGAGGAGTGGACGATGCAGCACCATTATTTGTTGAGACAGCAGAACTGCCACCATGACTGCTTCTTTTCATCTCGGTGCTGCGTGCCGGACTTTGTTGTTTTTTTGAACCTTTGGTCTGTGGTAAGATGTCTGATTTTGGATAGCTGCTTTTGACTGAGGATGCTGGTTTAGGGGGGTTGTTGTTGTGGGGAGACTTTGGTGGAGGTGGGATATCGGGTTTTGAGGTGCCTGGTGAGGATCTGGGGTCATTTGTAGACTGGCTGGGCTGTTGGACTCGCCAGGATTTGTGGTTATTCACTTCAGTAGGTGATTTTTGTCCTCTCACTGAATGAACACAGAAAAGCATACAGTTAGCACTTCCTTCATTCCTGACATTTCACTGGTCTTACTACAAAGACAATAAAAGCAGCATATATACATTAATGTGTTACAATAGAGCATTGGTTCAGACAGGCTACCCACAGTTTTTTATATTTACATTTTGATAACCAAATTATTCAGTTAATGAACAAATACTAGTAGTAGTTAAAAATAAAGCCAAAAAACTGACTTACCAGAGAACCAACGTCTCTTGGCTACAAACGCAAGAGCACAGATACACACAATTACAATGGTTGTCACTACAACAGTGCTTACGATGATTACAACAGTGTCGGATCTCAGGCATTCATCTGAAATGATAAAAATAAAAAAAAGATCAAACATGAACAATGGCATAAAGATTTTCAGAAATGTTACACAAGGAGACTACCTGCATAGTTTGTTTTTTGAAGTGTTATCACTAAGGCTTTACACATCAGGACATGGTAATAAAAAATGATCTGGTCCTTAACAAGTTCTAAAATAATTTAAAACCTCAGATGAACTACAGAACGTGTTAATATTTTATTAAATAAATAATAAGACAAAAGGCAGAAGCAGTGCGTGAAAAACTAAGTACACCCTTACTGCTGCCATAGGAATTAAGAGGGTAAGTAGCAGCCAACTGCTGCAAATGAAATGCACTTGATTAATTGATCATCAGCAAGTGTGAGCACCTCTATAAAAGCAGACGTTTTGGCCGTTTGTTGGTCTGGAGCATTCAGGTGTGTGTTAACACAATGCCACAATCTTGCCAGGAGTGGACGTCCCAGCAATTTCATCAAAGTCAGACCATGCAATGCTCAGAGAAACTGCAAAAAAAACAAAAAACCCAAGAGCTACATCTCAGACAGACACACACACACAATGCCAAGGAGGAAGGACACCAGCAATGATCTTAGAGAAGCAATTGTTGCTGCCCAATTATCTGGGAAGGGTTCTAAGGCCATTTCCAAATAAACTGAAGTCCATTATTCTACAGTGAGAAGGATTATTTACAAGTGGAAAACATTCAAGACAATTGTCAATCTTTCCAGGAGTAGACGTCCCAGCAAATTCACCTCAAGGTCACACCATGCAATGCTCAGAGAAACTGCAAAAGATATCCAAGAGCTGCATCTCAGACTCTACAGGCCTCAGTTAGCATGTTAAATGTTAAAGTTCATGACAGCACAATTAGAAAAAGACTGAACAAGTATGGCTTGTTTGGAAGGGTTGCCAGGAGAAAGCCTCTTTTCTCTAAAAGAACATGGCAGCACACCTTAGGTTTTCAAAGTTGCATCTGAACAAACCACAAGTTAAGGACCAGATGATTTTTAATTTTGTCCTGATAAAACCTTAGAATTTAAAGAGGGTGTGTTTTCTTTTTCCTGACTGTATAAAACAGTCATTGGAGTCATTAGAACGAAGTAATGCAATGTTAGAACGTGCATTAATGACTAAAACACTTTTGTTCTTAACATCCAAAATATAGTCAAAATTAACCTAATTTACGGAGATAAAACACGTTACTGTTTTTAATCCAAATATATATAATTCATTCATCATGCTATATTCTGTGTGTGTCTGAACAGCTGGATGGGTTATAAAGCACAGAAATGAATTAAGCTTTATGTAATCCATCTGATCCAGCTCTGGTGTACCTGGTATGTAAATCTCCGTGTCCCTGATCTGGTTCATCTCAGGCTGGTGGACTTTGCATGTGACCCTGTGATCAAAAGGTGCATCTTTAAGTTTTATTCACTTTTCCCCCCTGGAAAAAGAAGACTGTGTGCACACTTATTACATCAGTGTGCACGCAGAAAATCTTCTGAAAACATATCCCACTTGGCTAAAGTAAAAAAAGTAAAAAACTCAAAATAAAGCCACTCAGACATCTCTTTCAGACTATAGATTTGCATTGAGTTTGAGTATTAAAACTGAATTGAAACCTGTTGGTAGCAGTCTGTAAAGTCACTCTTCTTATGACCATGAAGCACCCCAGGGAGTTCTCTTCTCTCTTTGGGTCTTCAGGACTGATTTCATTTCCCTGATTATCAAACAAAGTAATCAGAGGCTCAGGGAACCAGCACTTGGTCTCACACTGCAGAGTCAGTCCACCTCCCAGACCTGGAACAATTGTGAGTTTTGGCTCAGAAATGGTACCTGCAAAAATAAGAATTATTCGACATGTGGTTTTTGAAACAACATTTCAATTCAAATGTTCATACAAAACTTTGGAAAACAGTTGTGGAAAACAATTAGGAAATATCTTCTGAGCTTTATGAGAGATAGACATCATTAAAGAATCTACATCTGCACCTTAGAGAATCTTTACCACGTATGATGTGGATGAAAATGCCCTCAAAGAAACAGTTTCTTCAGATGGTTACTGTTGCATAGAATAAAGAATGAAATCTGTAACACACACTCCTCAGGGTGCTTAGAGAAACCTGAACCAAAATGTCAGGCCTGTGCAGACTTCCAAAGTGGAGAAATTAACTTTTTGGAGATTAAATGCAGCTCTAAACTTTGAGCGGACGTACCTACAAACAGCTCCAGTGTTGTGATGACCTGCTTTTTCTTGTTCCTCCAAATCAGACACTGGTATTTCCCGCTGTCGTCCGGTTGCACTTTGGAAATCACCATTGACAGGTTTCCATGGTGAAGTTCATGCCTGATGAGGTCTGTTCTGTACCAAAAGACCCGACTCTTCATCTCAAAGGTCTCACATCCATCCCGGTACAGGAAGGCAATGATTGGAGGCAGACCCTCTTTAGTCCACTCCACCGTTGGCACATCATCGCTGGCAGTGGTGTTGCAGGGCAGAAGGACAGTTTCACCTGCTAAGGCCACGATCTTTGGTACAATACCCGCTGAGGCCGCTGTTCCTGTGAACAGAAAAAGCACAAAACATAGAGGAGCTCATTATTGTGTTTTAAGAACTGATTCTACTAACACCTTTTACCTGTGTAGCAACAACTTGGTTACTCCTCTGTGCTACTGATCTCCAATTATTGCCCAAAAACTATTAGTATGAACATCAGGACTCTCCAAAATTAAAATACACCAACAAATGTACTAGTTTGCTAAAAACTACAAAGACCTCACTTTGTGAGCTTTTTCATTAAATTGAAAGTATATATTTGTAAGGCGCAACTTCTTACTAGAAACACCGATGACAACAGATTACTCATACATATGAGGAAAACATATTTATGAATCCCTGTGATTCACAAGCTCAGGTTTAAGACTGCTCTAAAAACTCAGTTTTAGACTGTTTTTTCCCACCGTGGCTCTGTATGACATCAAAGAGAGGGGATATCCCTAATATGGTCAGACACACAGCTGTGGCTGTGAAGAAAGAAGCCCCACCAACCTGCTGTTTACACCCTTACCAATCAGAAGAAAATTGGCTAAAATAGATAAAGACAAGCTAAAAATAAGGAATATTTCCAAGTGTACATCATGCAAAGCTACTCTAGCGTAGACTCCAAGAATCAAAACATGGAGATCAGAATAGTAAGTCCTCTAGTAAAGACTAAAAAGGGCCCTATAGATAAGAAAGATGAGAAACCACCATTCTGCTCCGTACACATTCATTTTAGAAAGAAAGGAAGTATTCCTGTTGTGGAACTGATATCTTTAAATAGTTTCAACTGCACAGCTATGTAAAATACTGTAGCTGTTTTTTCTGTAAGTAGTTAAAGGTCATGTAGAAAGTCATGCACACATGCACTAAAAAACCTCTGAATGCGTATGAAATAGATTTACTTCTGTTTTATTTCCACTAGCTTATGCAATTTTGTAAATCCTTTTTGTTCTTGTAAGACACTTCCTAAACTTGCTCCACAGCATACGTCCCACGTTGTGCAGAGACAAACATTTACAGTCAACTTTCAACTTTTTCAACAGAACTCAGTGACAATTATGGGAAAACATTGGTTATTAAAAACAAAAAAAAACAAAAAAAAAATCACCTGACAGCTCTTTCACAGCTCTTCCTGTAAAAACCACATTAAACCTTTGCTGCAATTTTTACAGTAATAGCACTAAATTCACAGTACACCTACAAAAAAAAAAAAAAAACACAAACAAAACAA
>VUQI01009587.1:3160-14375 GCA_015106735.1 Paratilapia polleni
ACACAACACTGTGTCCCATTTCATTCACACTTACTGCATATCATTGTTTTCATGTCAGATTCTCATCTCTTTTTTAAATAACTCTTCAGACCTCTTTTAAAGATGTAACTCATTTCTAATACAAATCTTAACCGCAATATAATTTCATATTGTGTTGTTTTCTACCTTCAGTCTTCAGAGGCTGAGGAGTTCTGCTGCAGTTAGCTGTAAAAAGAAGATACACTTTCATCAAAAAACATGATCTATACTTATCTCAGTGGAAATAAGCATATCATCAAACACTCCTAAAAAAAAATGAAGCAGACAGATACTCACTGGAACAATGTGCTGTGTGTTGTATCCTCTAAGCAAAAAATGGAAGGAGAAATAAGATTATAGTTATCCTGATTTCATGAGAATGATATTTTTAAATTAATGTCATTAGTTTTAGTTATAGAAGTTCTGCTGAAATGTCAGGTGTAAAAACATAAGTGATTACTAGAAAAGTTCAACTCTTAATCTTCTAATTGCACATAACCAGTATGATTTTTACAGTATCTCTGCATTAACTTGTTCATGTGTTACTCAGCATGCAGTTCAAATGTCAGCAGTGTAACACCTCAGAGACACAGTCCCGAATGTAGTTGACCTCGTCCAAACATGTAAGAGTCAGGAGAGTTCTGACGGTGCGGTTCAGCACCAGATTAGTGATCATCTCCTTCTTATTTGCCAGTATATGACCCTGAAACCAACATATAACAAATCACAACAGTTTTAAAATTAAGTCAATATGAGGGTTAAAATAAAATTGTGACCTTGGAGACATCAAAGCAACCACATGGATCATTTACAGTTAAAACCTTTCTTTTTACAGATATTTTTATATGTCAAATACAGGTGTAACTTTCAGCATTAACGTACCAACAGACCAATCAGACAATCACACATCAATATTACACAGGACAACAAAAAAAAATGTTTTTGTAACCATAAGAAATTACAACACGCTGATTTCAGATCTGTTTTCATTTTTTTCCAGCTTTTTGAGCTGTGAGCAATGTTAATTTACAGTGTACAAGAACGTGGTAAGCATGCAAGTACACTGTAAGGTAAGAACCAATCAAGTAAATGTTTCAATATCATCAGTGCGAGGTCAAATAGGCACACATTGTGGCACAGATATGCTGAACGGTGTCACTCAGCTACAACTGTTTCTTCAAAAACGCTTAGAGTTGATTTTCTTGGGCTAATTCTACCAAATATCATGCAATATATAATTACCTTCATCACAAAAAATAGTCGTGCTAGAGAAAAACTAAACACAGATTTGAAATCAGCATGAGAACACTATGAAACCCACATACATTTATCTGATGAAAGTCACACCTGTGCTTTTCCTACTTCATCTGTCATGAGAAACATTTATATGTTATAGTGTTGTGCCTTGGGATTTTTTTTTTTAACATAGAGGCACAGGAAAGAAACATCTAAAAACACTAAACTAAGCAACTGTTGAACTTACACTTGTGTTAGTCCACTGGTAATCACAAGCCACTGCCTGGAACTCTGGAATACTGTAAAGGGTCCCTCTAAGATCTTCGGTGACATTGCATGGGGTGCTCTGTGCACAGCAAAGATTCGGGAAGGCAGCTGGGGAAAAGATAAGAAGACTAGAAGCATGAATTGATCATACGGCGTCTTTATTGTGATGTGAGACTCTGCCAAAATGCAAAGTGATATACAGTGTCTAAAAGCAATGAAGGGTGACAAACAAACGGCCACTTTACAGAACAAATAAACATGTTTACATTTTTTTAAGCTTATTCTCACCTTTGTAAAACCTGAACAAGAAATTAATTCCTCTTAGGCTTAAAGGTAGACCTTTTTAGGGACGTGGCTCTTTTGACTGACAGGTAGATCGTGACACTTTATTCTGTCTGGCTTCACCTCCATTAATATGAGTCATTGATGTGAACCTGTGTGGTTCATTGTACAAGCAAACTCTCCAAGCTGTCTGTGCTATACTTTTGTATTTGGCCTTCTGATATTTTTTTTTTTTTTAGTCTGTAATGTAACGTGATCTCTCCCTTGGCCTCAGCTACTCTATGTTGTGTCAATATGGACCATACCCCATCATCTGGGATCTGGAGCCCTGGATCAATAGGAGGAACACATACAACCTGATGGGGCAATGTAACTTTGAAATAATCTGCTGGAATAATTGATCAGAAATACAGATTTGTGAGAATTTTATATAGTATTTGAGTCACACAAAAAAAACTTATTTCTTAATCTTCCTAATTATTTTTGACATACTACTGGCTACTTCCTATCCCTATGATGCAAACAGTGGTTGGAACTGTTATGCTGCTGTCAAGTTTAACTTCTGGCCAAACCTGCCACTCTCCAGTGAACAAAAAAAAAAAAAAGAAAGAGGCATCATACACGTGTTGCACCGTAGAGGACAGCAAGAGAAAAAAAAAAAACAATCTGCTCCTCTGCGCTGGAGAGGGGGAGGGTCCAGATCGCCTGGACTAAGAGTGAGTGAGAGACTGAGTTTGACAAACTCGTGACTCTAGCAAAGCGCAAGGGGGGGTGAAGCAAGACATGTGTATATGGTATTTCCCTCCTATCAGCACTCGCCGGTACACGTCCGACGGATCAGAATCAGAATTATTTTTATTGCCAAGTTTGTACACAAACGAGGAATTTTATTCTTACAGCAGTTATTGGGCGTCCTGTTATACCCCCCAGTGTTCAGAAATGCACCTGTCGAGTAGCGCCGTGTGTTTCAAAGAAATGAAATGGCTTCACAAGAAACATCAAATAAGTAAAATGTCTTGCATGGCATAGGCTACTTTTTTTTTTTAAGCACCACAGTAGAAATCCCTTGAATGAGAAAACCGCACATTTCACTGTTAGATAACGCGTGATTTGCGGTGGGTTACTTACAGTAATCACACATTCCAAACCGAGTTTAAGATCTATCTGCCTCCAGTTACTAAAGAAAGGCTTATATTAATGTACTTATCAGCAAGACACAGATAAAGTCGGATTTGCATAACTCTTGAGGCGAATTTCAGGACTCCACTTAGAAACTGGAAAGTTTAAAAGGGAAAGGCTTTTCCTCGTGTGCTCCTGTCTTGGAAGACGTCTTGCACTGCTGCTTCGTAATGCGCCCGTGCACACATACAGCTGGGCAACACGCGGAAGTGCCGCTGTCAAGTGAGGTAAGCGCCCGGCTCTTGCCATAACATCACACCATCACTCCTCCCGAGGAAGGCGTGCATATTAAGCCCCTTGATTTATGCAGGCTTTTCTAATTTACATGATTTGAATTTACATGTTAATCAAAAGCAAAGTGGTGTTGATGTGTAGGCTATAGTCTCACATTTTAGTTACAATACAAAACGTCAACAAATGAATTGGATCATTAGGCAGTCAGTGGAGGACCTTTAACCTTGCAGTAACGGACACCTCATTATCTTTTAAGAAAGTGAAACTTGTGTGACCAACATGTTAGCAAGCATGTTAGTACATAAACATATGTACATTTAGTTGTCATTATTAATTTAGAGGTTTTTTGAAAAGAGCTCCCTGCAGAAATTAGAGAGTGGTGAGAATTAACGAAAAGTTAAAAATCACAAGCTTGGAGTTCATTATAAAGCAAAACATCACTACTGAAGTCCTCTTTCACATATGTAGTAAAAATGCAGTTTCCCAATGATTTTAATGGTGAGCCTTTGTCTCCCTCTCCTGGCTACTGATGCTTGCTTGTTACTTAAACTAATCTGTGTTCTGGCATCCTGGTCGGAACGCAGAACCAAATAAGCAGCCGAAAACGGATGAATGGACTATTGTGTTGGCCCCTCTTGTCCCACCGAAACAACTCTAGCCCATCGGGGAATGGACAGGAGATTTCTTGTGGCAGTGGATCACGTGGATCTTGTTGGTTGCAGGGTAGGGTCTCTCTATGGATCAGCTTTTTTCTGCTGCATCTTGCAGATGATCTACCAGCAGATCAAGGCTTTTTGCTCTGTTTCATGTTCAGTTTTTCCTGAGCAGTTTTTGCAGGGCACAATGTCCTGCTGGGGGAGGCCAATGCCATCAGGGAGTGCTGTTGCTGCAGTCACACAGTGTATGCCTCTAACAAGAAAAGCCCAACATCACAATTCAAGCACTAATTTCTGTCTTACTTTCTTTGAACACAAGTTTCTTTTTTATCTGTAGCATAGGCATCTTTTGTTGGACTCCTCCCAGGTTTTTCCCATCGTATTCCTAGTTGTTGTAGAGTTGTCTGTCTCTGTCACTCCTCTCTTTAGCCCCAACAAACTGATAAATAAAATGTATTGCAATTGGTGTGCTAGTGCAGGAATGTCACCAAATTTAAATATGTTTGTAGCAGTGGGGTGTGGTTTGTGGCTCATCTGCAGGGAGAGAGGTGCAGCAGAGCACTTCAGGGAGCAGCGTCAGGTGAAGGGGGAACACACCTGCAGCGAATCTGCTAGTCTGTCTCCTAAGTATGCAGTAGTGTGCTGGGACCCAAGACGGAGAAGACCTGAGAAGAGTCTGGGAGAGTGATTAGTGGGGGAGTTACTGTCACACTGTTACATTGTGGGAACTCATTTGGCTGGAATGCAAATATAGAAGTCAGGCACCCCTGCTGTAAGAAGGATGGCATTGTGCCAGTGCAGGTGATACTAAGAAGATGACAGTAGACAATTGATAAAGGTAAACAGCGTCAGTTGATTCTTCCAACAGTCACCTTTGCAGATGTTTGATGAGAAAAGAAAAGTTCTCAACACACTTACTAGACACAGGCTGTATATTGTGGCAGAAAACAGTGAATGTATTTTTGGTTACATTCCTTCAACAGTAATTCAACAAATGTGCTATAAAAACAACACATGCTTTAATAGGACATACAGACTTCCAAACCATCTACATGTATTACTTTAACCCTGTTTTTCAGTTTGATAAAGAACAATTGCTAACCATGTTGACTTACTTGCAGTGTAAAATTCTAACACAAAAACAGTATACTTGTAGCTACTGCCATTCTCCTTTTTTGCTGTGAGTTTCTCACACACTGACGTAGTCACTTTTGTTACTGAGCAGAAGCTCTGAGCCGCCCAGCTGCTGAGATGAGCAGATGTTGCAGCTGCTGGCTTTGATGGGGTCGGTGTTGGACCTCTCCCTCTCCTTCACCATCTCAATGGACAGCTCTATATGCTTCTTCACTGGCTTGGAGGAAGGACTTCTCTGAGACCTGCAGGAGTCGGGAGAAGAGACAGATTGGTGCGTATCTAGCTCCAGATCTGAGCTTTGGTCGCTTTGGCCCTCAGTAGCCTCTCTTTCCAGTTTGTAGAAGTTTTCAGACTGGGGACTGCAGCTTGTGGTGCCCGCTCTGTGTCTGGTGCCGTAAACAGATATGGGCATTGGCCTTGCCTTGAAGGTTTGTCGCTCCACTTTCTGACCAAAGTTTCCAAGCTCTGCCACAATCTTTGCCTCCCTCTTTCTCCTCTCTCTTTCCAAGAAATGGAAAGGCTGAGTTGAGACTGCAGTAGAAGCCTGGTTGCTGCTGCTGCTGCGGTTAGGCCGCTGACTGTTGCGACGACTGATGATTTCATAGAGAGGCAGGTGTATGTGTGCCGGAGCAGGTGATGCCCGGAACTTTTTCTGGCATTCTCTGAGTTCTTCCAGCTCCCGTCTCAGCAACATGTTCTCCAGCTCGATCTCCGAACGTGTCCGCACCTTGTGCTTCTTCCTCTCCTCCTCTCTCAGCATCATCTGGAAGGGTTTGGGCACAGTGACCTTAGAGCTGGGAAGAATCCTGGCACCAGTTTGACGGGACACTCTTCCCCGTGGTTTTGGATAGGAGGCCTTGGGCTGGAACCTAAACTGGTTCTGGTTCGTCATCTGCTCTGGGCTCTGCAGGACGTCTCTGAGGGAAAATAGAGGAGAATGAGATGTGACAGTGAAGAGTGGTTCATCTGTTCATCAATAATATCTTGATTTAACTGCAGCCCCTGAACTTCCCTAGATGCTGTGTGGTGGGGCTATAACTGAGAGCACAAAGTCACTCAGATCGGATAGTACAAAGTATGTCTAATGTCTGATTGTGCCCATATGCAAATATATGTGTTCTGTCTCCTCTAAGCTTCCTAGGTTTTCCATTAGTAAGAATAATTCTGACACTGACAGCTTCCTGTTGTGTGCTACAGGGGAGAAAGAGCTTACATGAGTTACTTCTTGGACACTAACAAATATCTACCTGCACGTGTTTGTGTCCCATACTCAGAACTCCTACTCTTAGATTCATTGTCCAGTATATCTGAAAATTGGTTCAGTTATAAAGTGTGAAACAGCGGGGTTTAAGGAGATGCAATTTGACCTCAGATTAAGTGTCTGTTTGTGAAACACCCCCAGTTTACTGTATTTGCTAAATTTACAGTAAATCTAAAAAGTGCACATGATACTTGAGTTTTGAGAAGGACCTGAGCATTTACTGGCTCATCTGAAGAGTTTCTTTGGCGAAATTGGTTTCCGTATGTCTTTTTCCACTTTCTTTTCCATTATCTAAAGATAGACACAGTAGTGCTGTGAGTTAATCAGTGTGCTCCAGTTCCTTCTGTCCTTTCCAATTTTGCTGAACTAGAGTTGAGAAGCACCTGATACAGCTGGATTTTGTTGGAAGATGTGAAGATATGCAGAGAACCCTGGCTTTACCAACCTCTCAAAGATTCGCTCCTGGCTGGGAGTCCAGCCCAGCTCCCCCATGCTCTCCTCTCCACAGAGCTCTGAGTGGTCAGAGCCACTTGATGACTCATGGAAGTCCAGCTCCTCCTGGGAATTGATCCTCTGGAGCCTGCTGGTAGGGCCACTAGGTCAGATTAGACAGAAAGAGGCAGACATTAATATTCCAGGTCAAATTACTACTAAATAAAATGCATGTTTACATGCATTAGACCTGCATTTGTTCTGTCAGTTTATTAACAATGGCTAAATTCACTTTCAAGGACCACTATGCCAAACACGATTAAACAATATTTACTGATAATGAAGATCTCAGATGAATGAGAAGCAATGAGCTAGACCAATGGCAGTATTTGGGATGACCTCACTGAGGAATGGTGGTGAGGGGGTGGAAGAAACCTGAACAAACAGGTGTATAGGGCAGGTGTGTAGATGTATGGCAAGAAGCTGGTGTTTGGGGTGTGGTCCCACTCCTGAACTTCAGATAAATTATCTCCAAAACATAGAATTCTTACAATATCATACTGTATCTTATCTGGACAAAAGAAGTAAGAAAAAATGTCATATATAAACCATTAAACATGCTTTATAGGAATGATTTTGCTGAAGCTGATTCTTAGCACAAATCATGACTTTTGACCTTTTAAAACCT
Source organism: Paratilapia polleni (assembly GCA_015106735.1). NCBI lineage: Eukaryota > Metazoa > Chordata > Actinopteri > Cichliformes > Cichlidae > Paratilapia > Paratilapia polleni. Next base: position 10,548 of record VUQI01009587.1, read on the forward strand.
TGAAACACAGTTACTGCCATTTCATCAAAATTCTGTTTGAATGCCACTTCCCTTGAAAATCTCCTGCCTCAATACGAAAGACAAGAAAATGAATTGGGTTTGTGAGTTTCCAATTTAGTGCAAAAGTATATTCCTCAGTTATTTGGAAAAAGATTGCAGCAGGTTAGAGTTATGTGGAGGATATTGTAACTTCCATCCTTCGCATAGAGTGGAACACTGACACAGCTACCATGGGTGATGTGTAATAAAACATTTAACCTGCAGGTACTTTAGAATAGTTTGTCAATTCCTTTTGAAACAGTAGGTATATGAAACCTTGCTAGACACTGATGATTTAACTTAGCTTAAATCTTGATGGCTTCTGTCTGGAAAATTTTAAATCATATCAAATCATTGATGCTATTGTTACTGGGGTCTTTAAAACTTAATACATATATTTCCACATCTCTACTGTGTAAAGATTTAAGTGTTTTGCATGGAAGTCCCCCTCCTTGTTTATGGTGAATCATAGAATATATCCAACCTGATTGACTGTCTGGCCTCACTGTTTCTTCGCAGACATCCGTCCTCACCCCCTCCGTGCCTCTCCTTGCCCTGGCTAATGTACATCCTCTCCAGCTCAGCCATGTTCCTCAGGTGATTGCTCTTCAGCTCCTCCAGCCTCCTGTAGTACTCCTGGTTGGAGAAGTAAACATGCTGCTCCCTCTGCAGGCCGAAGATTTCCAGGGACACAGAGCTGTGAATGCCTCTCCCACCTTTTTCTCCCTCACTGCACTCTGAGTCCAGGTAATACTCCTGAAAGGTTAGAAGTTGTGAACATTATGTCGTACGGTGGATGGATTCAGTATGAGAGAATCAACTGAATGCTTTCTCAGAGGGCATTGTTGGATCACTGGGTTCCTCTCTAATGCTGTATGGTCTTTACCTTATTATATAAAGTGCCTCTAGATAACTTGGTACTATATAATAATTGTAATATTGCTGTTTTTTATTGGTTGGTCTGTGAGGGTAAAAAATGGCCCATAATTTTTCTTTTTACCATGATAAACATAGTATAGCCATTCACAAGTCTTATCCTTATGTTTTATTTTTTCCTCGTCTTTTTTATTTTAACTTTATTGAAACTGGACAGACATGATATACATGATTTACAGTGTTTAATCATTGTAAATGGCTCAAAAAATGCCTAGTTGCGAATTTGGTTTATACTTTATCTAAAGTCATTGCAGCACCAACAGAATTTCAAAGATCTTGCAGGCATGATGGGTTGAGAATGTGGGGGAAAAAACTGACTCAATAAGGGGATTTTATATTTTTATTTTTAGACACCTCAAGTGATAATTGCAGACAATACCAACCGTAGCCACTACCTGTTCACTGCCACATGTATCTGCAATACAGAATTATTTCCTGTCATGCTTCCAGACTTCTTTCCTCTAGCTGTGAGGATACTGAAATAATCCTCCACAGTCTACAACAAGCAATAGCTTTATTTTCACTCTTAATTACTTATTTATTTGTATGTAATTTTCACTGTTTGCTCAGTATGCACTGCATGCAGTGCATCGAAGTTAAACATCTTCATTGTAGACATGGGGTGAGGATGTGGGAAATGGTTCAGTAAGGGGATTTCCATTTAACACAATCTAACACAATTACGTGCATATCTTTGTAAGTATATTATAGCTTGCTTATATAAATTCTGCTACTTTACATGAAACTAACAAGTCCTTATATTCACTTGCTTGGATTAATAGTGAAAGCCAAAGTGACTACCCTCTAACTTTGAATATATTAAAAAAAAATCTTTATATGAGTAATAGTAGGCTTTCCATTTATTGCAAGCAGATTTAGCTAATATTTATTGCCTTTAGAGCTTTAGCTTCCTCACCTCACTGATACAGTCCTCATCCTTGTCAAAGTAACGGTCTCTTTCCCCTCCATACAGAGCCACTAATTCGTTGTTTTCCAGAGAGGGTGATCGATACAAAGCTGCCATCTTTTTCTTTATTTTATCCCAAAAATACAGCCAGAAGCAAACCTTCAGCAAGTCCTCTGTCACCTCACTCAGCACACTGACCCACTAAGCAAAATGTTTGTTAACTCAGAGCAGGAGGCCAAAAAGGTTAATACACTCCTTACCCTCTCTTTCTAGCACACATACACATACTGAGAGCCTTATCTTCTTACCATCAGGAGGAGTCGTGACTTCAGGCCAGATGGTCCATATGGTCTGGTGGCTTTTCACTTGAACACATGATTATTCAAAGTCAGATTGATGTCAGGGTGGACACTCCCAATCTGATTTACAGATTAACTTTCTTAAATACAGTGCAAGTGCAGATCTGCTGTAGGCTGCACCTGTTGTAGTTTGCAGCAAGTGAAGTGACATTGTATGAACAATCTACACATATCCACATACACCTACACATGACCAATCACCTATTACTGGTAATTGGTCATGTGATATAGCTAACTGATATAACTAAGATTTTGCTTTATATTTGGTGTAGATATACATTATTTGTGTGTTTTCTCCACTTATCCATATATCACTTTGTCTGTCAAGGATAATGAAGGTCAGTCTGAAGAAGGGAAGAGGTTTGTTGCTCCAGATTTACCTTCTATCTGCAGAACTTAAGCAGGTGGATGCAAACATTACAACATATGGTGAATATTAAATCCAATCTTCGGTACTTATTCTAGTCATAGGGGTGAGTGGAGTAAGACAACCTGTATCTGAGAAACTACAGACATTTTTTGGACATAGCTTTTTTCTTTTTCATCTTACAGTGAGCTCAAGGCTTGGGTGGAAGTTGAGACGAATATGTGATCTTAAAGTTAATGTTGCATCATAATAGCAAATAACTGACATTATTTTTAATATTTTAGATGTAGCATAAGAGCTGTTATGCCACGTAATGACAGAAGAAGAGACAAGGGCTCCATACCCTGTTCTTGCCAACTTAGACACCAGTAAATAATTTTTCAATAGTTGCAAGTCCCAGTTTGTTTATTTATTTGTTTGTTTTTATCATTTTGAACAGCATTTCCATACTGGTGTTTGTCATTGGCAAGAAAGCTTTTGATACTTAAATACTAACTAAAAAGTTAGTTAGTATGCCAAACATACAGCTGAGATATTACACTGAAAGTAAAATTGGATTGAATTGATTAAATGAATCAAAAACCTTTATTGTCATTATATGAACAAGCACACAACGAAATTGCTGTCTCCCTGTTACACACAGTATAAAAAGGATTTCATAATAAAAAGATGCAATATAAATCACATGTAAGCCAATAAAACAGACACAGTGATACTTAATAATAATAAAATATGTCAGTATAAGAAGAAATGAGGTGTAAACAGGGTATATCTTTAAGACATGTCTGTAGTTTAGGAATTGGTGTGCGTCATCTGGCTTCATGGATAAATACAGCTGGGTATCATCTGCATAGCAATGAAAATGTATGCTATGTTTTCTAATAATACTGCCTAAGGGAAGCATGTATAATGTAAATAGAATTGGTCCCAGCACAGAACCCTGAGGAACTCCATAATTAACTTTAGTGTGAAGAAGACTCCCCATTTACATGAACAAATTGGAGTCTATTCGATAAATATGATTGAAACCACTGTAATGCAATTCCTTTGATACCCAAGGTATGTTCTAACCTCTGCCGTAAAATATTGTGGTCAACGGTATCGAATGCTGCACTGAGGTCTAACAGGACAAGCACAGAGAGGAGTCCACTGTCAGAGGCCATAAGAAGGTCATTAGTAACCTTCACTAGAGCTGTTTCTGTGCTGTGATGAATTCTGAA
>VUQI01009588.1:1706-24895 GCA_015106735.1 Paratilapia polleni
CTAAATTAAAGTAAAATTATCACAGAGAGAGAAAAAAAAAAAAAAAGCAACATAGGGTAGATCTTATTAGTTCTGGTAAAGCTGCTATGGTATATGCTGCGATGCCCCAATAGGCTCTGTCACTGTATGAGCTCTTCCAGAAAGGGCACAGGCAGCAGCAGCAGCTCAGATACATTTAAGGTGACAGACACAAAAACTGCTCAAAGAGAGCTAAAAACCAGGGGGATACCGAGTAGTTACATCTACCTGACAGATAAAAATTTTGGACTATTTTTTGAAGAAGTTTCACTGGGAGATGCAAAGTCGGTTCAAAATGAACATAAATTGGTAAATTATGATTTTTTTAAAGGCATAAATCTAGGATGAGATGGGGTTTCTGACTTTAGAAATTACTTCCTGATTCCAAAATGGAACAGCCTTATTTTGATCCATGGTGAGGACAGCTGATACTCTAAGAGGTTATATCTGAGTCAGAAGGGAAAACAAACATCAACAAAAGAAAAATCAACACCAAAATCAATTTCATTTTGGTAAAATTCATTTGAAAATGTTTTGTTTTTAACACAATGGCAGTATGGACCATAGGGCTGTTATCCCACCATACATCAAAATCGGTCATAAAATTAAGTAAAGATTCTTGAAAACAGAAAACAGACACAGCATATCTTCTATTAGGAATGCACCAACTTTCTCCATCACCTGACATATTGCAGAGGAGCAGCCGTGACAACACACACACAGACACACACACACACACACACATACACACACACATATGCACACACGCACAAACAACCTGGCAGAACTGCTTGAACCGCTTCCCCTCCCTTCTCTTCTCTTCTCTCTGACAGCTGGCCTGAAATGACAATTTCAAAGCCTGAATATTAAAGGTTTGGAAAGTCACTTTAATCTGATTACCTATCGGCTGCAAATAACCACATGGGAAACTTTATCGACCGAAGAGAGTGAGGAAAGAGGTAAAAATACATCTAGCGCACATATTTTGACAAATGTGATGATAAATGGGAGTTAACTGGTGGACAGAAAATAAGTGTAGCTGTCTATTTTAGAAGGAAAAAATGTTTCTAAAGATGATATTAACACTATCCATCACTTATGTGTCACCATTACTCACGCACAATCCATCAATCAGATTAGTTATCATGCAGCTTCTATAATAATGTTTACTGATGGTGTTCCCAACAGAAGAAACATATTACTATACTTTATCAAAAGCATTTAATAAGTACAGATGCTGCAGAACCAACAAACTGACATCAAAACATCTAGGACCAGAAAATGCTGCTCAAAACCACCCCATCCCCTCAGACAGGAGTCCTATCAGTGCTGGCACAAGATACAATTAATTGGATGGGCGTTTGACTTCGACAGTCTGCCACTGACAGTCAAGGTTGTTTCTTTTTTGTTTGTTTCATTTGCTTTGATTTTTATTCTGTCCTTTCTCAGCAGACAAAATCTGCACAATAGCGGCATGCCTTTTAGTTCTTTTGATTAAAAGACTAAAAAGGACTTAGCGTGGTTACTTCCAGTTTACAAGTTTCAGGGATGCCATGGCACTGACAAACTGTGGTGTTGTGTGGGATCATGTCATCTGATTTTTTTTAAATGCACCCCGCCTTAAACCTTAGCGATTACTGAATGTATTTTTGAGCCAGAAAAAATGTGAATATGTTGAATTTAAAACCAAATCTATTTTAAGCTTTTCAAAAGACCTCCTTGTCTAAGGATTTGTTTAAATAACGCTGAGGTAAATGAGCAGATAGATTTTGAGTAAAATGTAACCCCACCCCTTAGTGTTTTTTTCTAATGTTTTAGAAAATGTTCTTTAATGTTTTTCTAGATTAAAACATTTTAAAACTTGAATGACTACACCCGAAAAATTAGTAAATGTCCAACTGGTTCCCATGCCCAGGATGTCAAATACTGCCAATGTGTGAATGCTGGTGTCACAAATATACGCGCTATGGTGTCAGATTAGGAGTGAGACAGCTCTCTCACTGTCTCTTTTAATCAAAAGCACCCATTTTACCATCCATCCATCCATGAAGCCAGGGTACCCAGAGAGAACCCACACAGGCAAGGTGAGAACTCCTCACAGAAAGTCCCAAGTTGGCTGGTAGTTTCAAACGCAGAACCTTCTTCTGCTACCTCTTCTTCAGAAGGCAGCAAGGCTAACCACTGCACCACCATACCGCCCAACTTTATCAATTACTGATAATGAATTATCCCCGACATGGAGACAGGACTGATCAGGGCAGCACATAACATGCAGGTGCTATGGCTTGTTCTGTCAGTGCTGTGTGTATCTCTGAATGAAGCCGTGCTGCCCCACATTTTTATTTTCCCAAACCTAACCGAGCAGTGTTCACTGTCTAATAGGCGACTTATGCTTCCGCGGGAAATTGACGCCGTAGCTACGTCATAACCGCAAACCCCTCTGAAAACCTACGGCGTAACCTAGGATGTAACCTGACGTGCACCTCCCTAGAAATGTAACTACACGTCATATCGACACAGCCCGCAACTATTTTGATTGGCCCGTCGATTCCTCCGGTGCATTTCCAGCTGCTTTTTTGCCAACTAGAGCTTCAGTTTTTTTCTTTGTTTGTTAGGGGGCATGACATTCAAAGTATTAAAATTCAACAGACCTCGTTATAGTTAAATATAATAGAACACTGTTTTGTCACTACTTATCAATTAAACCTTTCCACTGGCCCAAACATGTAAGCAGGGGTGACTTAAGGCAGTACTTATTAAAAGTTCTGCTTTTGGAATCATTAACAAATTCAGGTTAATTAAGCTTATCTAAGTCCCTGCAAATTCATGTAGAGACATATTGACTGCAGGAGGGGTAGCAGTGTTTCACAGCCCTCTGCAATTAAATTATCTTTTGCAAATAAATTGTCTTCGTGCTCTTTTAGCTTCAGAAAGAGGTGTGTGAAAAGAAAATACCAAAGTCACTGTGTAGAGAGTTTGCCTGCATGTCAGGTATGAAAAGCCTTGTGACTCTGCTGGTGGTCCGATGAAAAGTTAAGTTTGCATACAGTGCGCTGCAGTCCACATGTTGGGAAGGCAGCTGTTTGTAGCAACAGCTGAGTGGGGCAGGTGGTATTTTAGTCAGAAAAATACTTTGAAACAGTTGACTGGAGTGAGGATGTCACCGACTGGCGAGATATGAGCCTGTTCCACAACTCATTAGTCAAGGTACAGAGACCAGCCAAACAGCTGTGGAACATTTTAATTCCAGCCTCAAATCAGCGACTTGGACCTGAGCTGCTGCTTCCAATGACCTCCAGCCTGCTTCTGCTGCTGAAAAATAACACAGAAACACGACTATATAGTGAATAATTCTTTTGTCCCTCATTTCCCCTCAAGTCCACCTCCCAACCCCAACCTCTGCTCCTCCGTTATTCCGGCAGCAGCTACTTCCACAGCCCAAGGCCACGGTGTTGATATTGCTTACCCAAGTCTCAATGAGCTAATTAAGGGGGCTGTTTCTAAAGTGCTCTTGCATTTTGTTTGTGTATCACCGTAGCCCCGCAAATTACACAGACCAAAGGCTTGTCTGAACTTTTAATCTAATCACGCCTACCGCGAGCCCCCGTTTCCTGGTGTCAGTTTGCTTTAATGAGGCTTGGTCTGAGCCATGGCCATTAGTGGAGCTCAGTAGTGGAACAGTACCGCGACGAGACAGGCTCAGCGCAGTGCTGCCACAGAGCCTAATCCTCGGTTGCTCCCTATGGACCCGCAGCCATGAAGCGAGTTGTAAAACCTCCAGCTGTGCAGAACATGGATGACATTTGGAAACATACAGTATCTGTGTGGCAAATTAAGAGATGAATGCATTAAATGCAGCGCATAAATGACATAAAAAGGGCCGCCAGGTGCGTCACAAATAGATTATTGAACCATTTTTCAGTGACATAGGCACAGAGGCAAAATGATGGGCTTAGACAATAATAGTTAGTTGTTGAGTGCACAAACTTTCATATATAATAGGCATATTAATGCAGCGCTGTTTATTATCATTGACAACATGATGGTTTAATGCCACTTACCTTATCAGCTTGCATTCTTTGAAGTGGCAGTATTTTGCCTTGGACAGTTGCACTAACATACCCATTAGTACAATAATCATGTGGAGAAGGTCCCTACACTATTCATTTTCCATGTAACTTTCATTAATTCAAATTCTGAGAGAATTTAGTGCACTTTCCCATTTCCAATCTGAAGTGCTTTGAATTCTGCTCACTGCACCCGTTTCTGTGTCATCAGCCCACTCAGAGCCTGAATAATTCATAACAATATTTATTAGCACTCTGAGGTACAATTAGATGAATTGGGATTAAGAATTGGCTCGTCTGTGGAAGAGAAAGTAGAACAGCTCTGCCGATGGATTTGGGCAGGCGTAGCTCTAAAACATTATCAAAATAAAGCCAAGCGGATTAATTCCCTTTCTCTACTGTTTTTTTCCCTCTTGTGTTTAAAAGAACATACTTAATATTCCATCTGCAAGAGTAAATCAGAGATGACAAGTTAAAACAAGGGCTATGCAGGGGACTCACGATTTTTCCTTAATCTCCAATTCTTTGGTTAATTTTTTTTTTTTTTATTTAAATCTTTACAAAGAGGAGTGGCCTCCCTCTTCATTCGAGGTTTCAATTTTATATTTCTTCACAAATTGACCACTGAAACGACTGGATGTTAGTGCAAATATTATAAAAGATGCAGGGACAGGGAATGCAGCTTTACAAGCTGGGATAACAAAGTGTATGACTTAAAATTCACCAGGTCAGTTGTGACCCATCTAGGGTTAGGGTTTAGGCTGGGTTAACATACACACCTTTTTATAGCATTTTCACATGTTTGGAACACCCAAATGGAAAAGCTTTCAATAGGAAAAACTGTAATGCCCAAAATATATAAGACTTAATTTGAAATATTTCATCTTCTAGTTTCTGAAAATTTACCTATTAGCATGTGGCTAAAACAAAACCCACCCTAACCCCACCCCTAGACAGGTTGCCAGTGACCTGGTTGATATTAAGGTTAATGCAGCTCTCTTCAAACATCAAATTTTCTGTGTGGGAAAAAAAAGACGTCAATGAATATTTTTGTCATGGCTTTCATTGATAAAATTAATACTAATAGATTAGTGAGAGCAGTCTAGGTGAGGGAATGTGTTTGCTGGGGTCAAATAAACAATTAATCTGTATTTATGTTGATTGCATTAGACTCTGTGATAATGTGAGAAATGCTCGGAGAAAACTAAATAAACTCACAATAGCTCTTTGATTACCTGAGTCACCTCATCCATCCTCGGGTCACATCAGTGTCCATATCATTGTCCACTGAGTAATTTCCAGCATTAACAAGTTGTGAAAATAGCTTGTTTTTGGAGTGAAGCGGAAATTAAGAATACATGAATTATTGCTTCAACTCTAAACTCATTATCTCATCGGGCAGAAATGGAAAATGAAGCTGTGACAAAGTTAATCATGCTGTATGGGAGAGGGGATTGGAGGTTTCTATGAAAAATGTTGACCTTAATACATGACCCATCTATTCAGCTCAATTGTATTTTTTTTTCCTTTTTTTCCCTCATCCCCAATTAAAGGAGCTTCCGTCTGCCCGTCTCGGTAACGGATGAAGCCAGCAGTTCTTGAACTCTGCGTTAATTAAACATAAGTGCATGTCTCGCTATGACTTATGGAGGTTCACAGTTCCTCCCCTATCCAGATAATAACTTCAACTCCTCTGGGTCATCATGTATCCACACTCCATACAAACAAGGACTAACCTCCAACTTTTTATTGTAACAAAACAAACAGTTTTAAGGATGGAAGCTGTTATGCAATACTCAAAGCTCAACGAAGGCAGGGGTCAATGTATTTGATGTGGTTTTGTGTGTGCACATGCATATGCCTGTGTGTGTGTGCAAACAACAAGCTGACTGTGATGTCAATTAAAAATTCTTTATTTCATATTCAGCTCATTAAGTTTTATCCAGAGCTAACATTTATCCTTTATTTTAGAGACTGGTGATGTTAACCTTTTTGTGCGCACGTGTTTGCATACAAAGGTGTGTGAACGAAAAGGCAACAGATTTTTTTTTTTTTTTTTCTAAGGTGTTGGGCCACTACATTCTCCAAGTCTCTGGAGCTCTACTTGAGGTATGGATCAACATTTTCCAAAAGATATCCCGTTATTTGGAGTTTTGATGATGGTGACGGAGAGTGCTACCTAAATCTCCCATAGTGTCCGATGGTCATACTCTGAATAATTTTGTATTGATTTGCAGTGAGTCTTCGCTTTAAACTGACAAGTGGATTTAAAACATGATAGCAAAATAGCTAACAGTAGCACAACACAGCCACCAGATTCCCTTTATAGTGGAACATTTTAACATAAATTTTCCTATGGGGATATAAAAAGGAAAATAAAATCATGTAATTATTAGTTTATAAAGAGATTTCTTTTAATTACATCTGGTAATGAAATGCCCAAAACAGTGGCTGAGCTTTCAGATATGGCTAACACATCTTTACCAAGATTCACACCTCATACATAGGGGGTATCTCAATAATTTTATTCTTTTAGGTACTTACTTATTTTATGGTATTTACCGTATTTCATGTGTGTTCCAAACATGAACAGAGCTCCAGCTGATTGTACAGTATATGACTACACAAAGCCATGGTTGAATAGCTGCTTAAAATATTTTAAATGCAGGGAAACATCTGCTCTGGAGTGATGTGCCTATTAGAAGTAGAAATATTTGTTACTGATGCTTTTACTTTTGTTCAGTCAGAAGAAAAGTCACTGGAGCTTTTGGACCTTTGAGTTGTTGCTTCTATCTCTTTTTTCTCAGGAGTTCAACAAATGTCTGGTGTAGTCCTTAACAAAATCTGTTTCTCAAGATGGATAACTAACATATGGTGTATATACATTGTAACTATTTTTTATATTTATTGCAAAAAAGGAAAAAGTTTGGTAACCTTTGCCACAGATTCCTAGGTAACATAACTAACACTGATTGAATGGCATGCCAGTTCCTACTGATTGGATTGTTCTAGAACAAAACAAGAACAAAACAAACACAGCTTGATGACTGGCCATTTCTTACTGCAGTGCTGACCACAGCATTGATCCATCTGACCCTTACATTTTTATCTGTTATGAAGAAGCCTTTGAACATGGTTGTTCAAGGTTTGTATGGGTGAATACAGTTACTCAATTCCATGTACATCCAAGAAGAAATACTCCAAGTGTCACCTACTGAAGGACAAGATACAAAGCTGATTATAAACTTAGTAGTACTTACTTCACTGCTCTGTGATTCTTGATATTTTTGGTAGGAGAGACTGAATTTTTGTTTAGCAAAAATCACAGGTTATGGACAATCTTGAGGAGTAATACTATCAAAATAAGGTTTTCACAGATCCAGTATTTTGTTGCCAATTTAACTTTCTTGCTGTTAATGTTTACTCTCACATGCATTGAAATCCTACAGAGGAAAAAGCTGCTCTGTCCAATATATTTTATGAGGACCTTGAAGACTGTAAACTCGCCAGCCTAGCTGGGCCTTTTGCAGGCCATGGCAGTATGGGGTTCTTTGTTATCAGTGGAACAGTGGTGGGTAAACACAAGATAAAGAGGCTGAGTGAAACTCTGCCATGTCTGTTTTCCCATCTTGTCAGTTAGAATGACTCAAGCCATTAAGGCAGTTACCACGACATGCTGACAACATGTACGGATGCCACCTGGACCCAGATGTGCCTCAGCGGTGGGTAAATGGAGAGAATGATGGAGAGGAAGTTTAGGGGCCATGTCTGTGCCAGCATATGCCTCAACCTGTACATTCTATTACTCTTCCTCTAATAGTCCCTGCCTGTGAGACAGAGACAATAAGCCATTGTTATTCTTTATGATGAGGACACAAAAGCCACAATAAAAGAAAAAAAACATGGAATCACTGTGAAGTCCTTGGCAACTATGCTGCATTTTTTACCGCATCTTCTTTTCATGTGTGCCGCGAATTCAAAAAGGCAAAGGTATTGTTGACGCCTGCCCTTTCCCATGCCTGAATACAGGAGTACATATTTTCATACAGTGTCCATGGTTCAATGAAAGTGATCACTTGGGAGCGAGGTTTTGTTTCCACAGACAATCGCTGGTTCTGTGCAGAATAGACGGGGGACATTGGGATCATAAAGAACAGGCCAGTGATGAGTGCAGAGACAACAAAAGCAGCTCGTACTCTCATCCCTTCTGTGGTAATACAAAAAAAACAAAAAAAGCAACAACAAAAAAAAAAACAATGGAGGATGAGTCTGATTGGTGCATCCAACTACATCATCTAGAGTATTCAACTCCATGTCACTCAATCTCATCACTGAATATCACAGATGAGACACTCTTACCGTCTGAGCCTCAGTCTTTCTATTTCTCTTGTATTAAGCAGAAGGGTATCAAGCAATTACAGGCCAAGGTCTCCATGCAGTTGGGGATTCTTTCATCCCATAAAGTTTTACAACTGAGACTGACAGTGACCTTCACGAGGTCAGAGAGTCAGGCAAGAGGCATCTACTGCCTATTTAAATGACAGACACTCTTTATGTAGCTTTCACAAAGGATTTAGTGGAATAACACGATGTAGATAATACCACTGAGAAGCTATGTCAATGTTACTGCCAAACACAAGGTGATGCTTAAAACTACTTCTTCACTAATATAGGCATTAGGAAAGTCCATGTTCATCACATTTAATCTTAATTCACGATACATTATGAGATGTAAAGACAGTTTTAGAACAAATCTGCAACAAAAAAAGGTCTTCTATGTATCAATATAAGCACAGAAAAAATACTGTGATTAAAATGAGTAGTACTTCGAGACTTTGGTTGTGAGATAGGTTCTTTAGCAAGCAAATGATTTAAAGATACACGTACCTTACGGCGCATAGTTTAGGGTCACTTTGATGTGTCCTTTTTTTAAGATAATGTGGTAAATGGCATTTTTTTAGGTGACTTTTGAGTAATAATGTAGAGATGCTGGGAGCTTCAGAGAACTTATAAATAAATTCCCATTGATTTGGCAGTCTAAAAAGGTAAAGCCTCCATTTGTGTCCATTCTACTGTCCAAAATCCCAAATCTAGTTAATTTACAATGATACAAAACAGAAACCAGAACCTGTAAATGTTTAGCAATTTTGCTTGATGGAGGGCACATAAATTGCTGTCAAAACTGTTATTTGACTAATCATTTAATCACTAGATATTAGTCTGTAATAAAGAAAAATAGTGTGTAGTAATGGCTACGACCCTCTCTGTATATTCACCTCAGTGCTCTTAATGTCATTGGGAGAAACACAGCCCCTTGTGACTGCTGTGATGCCACTGCATTTAAAAAGGGTTTAGAGCACAAATCAATCACCATAGTCTGACAAATGAAAAGTATCACAAACTTAGACTTTTAATCTGCCAAACAATCTGGGCTAGGTCACCTCTCTGATTTGGGGAAGATTTTCTCACTTTTTCAATCTACCCCACAGGCTATCTTCATCTTCCCCCCAACATGAGGCCAGTGGGGGCTTGTTTCCCAGCGCTAGGCCACCCAGGGGAAATGTAATTCCCTTCCTCCGGTCGGTCAGGGGAGAAAGGACTAGGAGGAGGAGGAAGGATGCTGCTTGGCTCCCTGATTAGGAACTGAGGATGCGACTGGCTTCTTGCCAGCGTGGTTTCACACACCAGTGTGCATGTTTAAGGTGACCAAAAAGGCTGCTGCAGCACTCACAACACACCACATAAAGCAAACAAATGGCCAGCTGTGAATCACGAGTAAGGTGGGGGGAGCATCAAACGCTTGCAGCCCTGCCATACCTTTCCCCCCACTGGAGTGGCTCACCCAGCCTCCCCTGCATTTGCCTGCAGGGCAGTCACTATGTATGATGGAGAAGGCAGGTTGGGGAACAGGGACCCCTCTCTGTCCATTACTCATAAGTGTCCTGGTGTTTCCAATCCCCATTCACAATAGGGTTTTTGAGTGATCACACACCAAACACCATGATCACAGACTGAACTGATTATAGTGCGCTGAAAGGGGGGCCTGGCTGGGGGCACACTCTGCTCCCATAACCTATAACTGCACAGCTCCGGTTCCTTCACGCTGCAGGTGGACAATGCCACTAGTGGGTGACTTGCAGCTTCAGGTGACTGTGTTGGATTTTCAGCATTCTTCTTTTGTCTCCAGTTTCCTTCTAACTTACTAAAAAAGAGAACAATTTATTACAACTTGGTTTTTACTTTCATAGTCATTATTCCTATCGTTAATAATAACATTGTGCATAGTACATTGTTCCACCCCTTTACCTTTAACATGAGCTTTGGGTAATGACTAACAAATTGAGACTGCGGACCCATGAGGGAGAAAATTAGATTCTTTTGCAGGGTGGCTGGATGAGATGGTGAGCTCATTCTAGGCCGGAGATACGCCACAATACTTGCTTATAACTGTGGTCTCAGTGCGCCCTTAATGGTTGTCTTGCAGATCCTGCATCTGCTTAAAGTGCTGTTCACATCCTCAGAATGTGTCCATAAGATGCACATGCATGGTAGGGGTAGTGCAGGGTCAATATAGGGATGTCAGAAATGTCAGTAGACACTTGAGTAGTGACACAAATGGTAGAACATGGCCTGTATTGCAAAGCAGACTCAGCATATCCAGGATATCTTTTGCTAATCTGGCTTCACTTACCTAACCCTCAGCAATTCTCCTAAGCAGTCATACTCAATAAGTCGACCCAGAGTTTCCCAATCAAACTATGACTGCGTTTGCATAGAAGAGGTGGTTTTTGTAGCATGTGACCAATCACAGGCACTGACCTGTTTACTGGCAGCAAAGCGGCATATTTTAAAAAGAACCAGCAAAATATATTAAAAAAGATATCACCTAGTATAGTGTTATCACATAGTACAGACTAAAAGCAACACCACTGCTGCTGTGAGTATTTGATAGAATAAGCACTGTACATCTATAGTAGTGCTATACTAATGTGTGTCTGCTAAGCGCTTTGAGTGGTCAGTAAGACTGGAAAATGCCTTATGAAGAAAGGCTATTTAAAACCAGGGGGAAATTAAATAAGTAAATGAAAAACTATTTAAAAAAAAAATGAAGACTGTCTCTGTTAATAGACTTATCAGTAACACGGCCCCATCATTAAGACATGAGAAGATCTGACTATAATTACAATCGGGTATTCCATTAAATTAATGTGTTGCTATAATGAAGGTATTCTTATAGCATGTAGCCCCATTCCTTCAGTTGCAACTCTGGCAGTGTTAAAGATAATAATAAACATGGTTCAAATCATAATGCAGATTTTATATAATGTCAGCAAGTACAAATTGCTTTAACTCTTTCCTCCATAAAGACAACATTTGACGACCTCCCTGTAGCCTTAATGACGAGTTTTCATACCTCAGTATGTATCTATAAAAATGTGGTTTGACAGCCATTAGAACAGGTTCCAGGTTTTTCCAAGGGAAGCCCTAGTAAGCTGTATAAGGGTTTCTCCTAGTAAGTGTCCAAGGGGAAAAGAGTTAAAATCGCTTTCAGCCAACAGAAAAAAAGCAAGAAATAAAGTTGCTAGGTCTTTCTGGTGCTCATCACGAATGTGGAGTTAAAAAGCAAATACATCTCTGCCTTAGACAGGGTTGGGAGCTCAAAGTTCCAGGAAGAGCTCGGTAGAACAAATTATCCTTTGCATCGAAGAGAGCAAATTGAGGTGGCTTGTGCATCTGATTAGAATGTCTCCTGGACATCTCCCTGTGGAGGCATTCTGGGCACATTTAATTAGGAAGACACCCCAGGGCACAGCCATAAAACTCTATAGGGATTAGAATCCCACGAGAAGAGCTGAATGACTTCGGTGGAGTGGATGTATGGCCTACCTTGCTTAGCCTGGCACCATCACTACTGGCAAAGTGGTGAAAAACACATGGTTGGATTGATATGTGCTTAAATCTGGAAACTTTGTCTGATTGACTGCTGATGTTTCTTGCCAGAGATTTTGCAGTGTGGCTACATCCTGATCAAGTTGTCCTCATGACAGTTATTTCTTGTAGCATACCTGCTATATTGTATGCTTACCTGACAAGCAACTCCAGTGGTTGTGTGAATTACAGGTTTTGTGTGTCAGGAACAACAAAACCTATAAATGGATGGGTCAAAAATATGTGCAGCTTTTACTCTTCAGACTGCTGTTCTTCTAACAACACTGGTTTCTTCATCTAGCCAAATTCTAACCATAGCAATAACGATTCAGAAACATTCACGCTGAAATGTGATGAAAAGGGGACATTTGCTATTAAGTAAGGGATAAGGGATGATTTACTTTTGACTCCTACTAACAATAACTGTTAGAAATTATGACATTAATATACAAAGATTAGGTTAAACATGCCCTGCCATGTTGCTCATGTTTTTTTTAAATACACAGCAGTCTTTCCTGTAAGTAAGTCTGTGGATGATGATTCCTCAGTGAGCCTCTTGCCGATTAATCCGCCAGATTCTCCTTTAATATCCAATAGCACCAATACATTTTAATGCAGCTTGAGATCTGGAGATGAGACCTGTCCTTAAAAACTCCCTCTCCCTTCAGGCTTAAAGGAATGCCTGTCCTCTCTTGGCGTAATTGAAAAAGATGGATCTCACCAAGTGTTTCACCAACGCAGCGGGTAGGAATTGGATTGGGAAATGTGTTCTGTATCATATTGCTATGTATGTGTTCGCCAGAGGCTCGCACACAGTTGGTGAGAGACGTCTTCCGCTGCCTGTATTGAAAGGCAGGAAAACAGAGAAGGGAGACATTTGCAATTTTATTACTACTTTAATGGGTTTCTCTGTCATTCAGGAATTGCACTTTCTAATGCATTGGGCCCATAAATACAAGGTTCAATAGACAGCCGCACTGCACTCCTCATTATTCATACATTCGAACAAATTAGAACAGAAGGTTGAATAAAATATGCTGCCAGTTTCCTGCGTGACACCATCAGAACTTGATCATGCATACAATCTAATCCGTGGTATACTACTAAATGCAATATCTAAAACTTGCACATAGCATTGCTACTCATGTATCTACAAATATTAATCATGTGTAATGTGACCCAAATAGTGTTGAGTGTATGTTTCTTAGGTAGAAATTGGATCAGCTGCTCCTTGATCACTCTTACTACACAAAGTCTTTTAATGGTATTAAATGGTGTTAAATCACCACGTATCCTATGTAAGTAAAGTTTTGCCAATACATTACATAGGCTCATCGGTGTCAAAGTTTTCATAAATAATTTTATATCCTCAATGTTGCATTTGAGGATTATTTGAGTTAAAAAAAAAAGAAAGAAATACGCACAATACATTTGCTTCTGAAACAAAGACTACAGTACTAACTGACAATTTTAACCGACGTTTAGTCACTCATCACAAACAAAACATTTGCACATTGCTCCTTCTCCACTTTGAGAATTTGTGTCCTTTTATACATCGTATTATAAAACTAAATCCTTTTGACTATTGAAACTGTGTAAAATCGAATCAGTAGAAAATCTTGGTTTCTTGGCTGATGTTTGCATTGCAGAAGGTAATTTCAATAATTCAATATTTTGTTACTGTCAAAAAAAATCCACAAAAATACCAAAAGCAACAATGTGTAAGTTTGTCCTTCAGTACTTTCTGACTTTTCTGCCCCATCTGTGGCACTCAGATCCAAGGCTATTGGTTCCCATTGAAGTGTGCTCACAATTATATGGCCTCATTATTAAAATGCCTCAGTAATTTTCTAGCTGGAGACTTAAGCAAATGTTACTTGAGAACAGGAGAAAATGGTGATTTGTTGGGAGCATTTTTCAGGAGCAAATTAATCAACATTTGGTGCTCTACTGAATACCCCCAGAAGCAAACAACTGCAAGTGGGACTCATGCACACACTTGCAGCCCTAATGTTCCCATTACCACTGGAACTGCTTGGGACCTCACCCTCCTCATCTGTTGAATTTGTTCCTTCAGCCCCTAGAGCTTCTCAGTCTTCTATAAATGTCAGCTCTGCTCCTTATCAACCGCCACTATGTCTGTTTGGTTAGCCAGCAGCTGCTCAACAGGTTGGTCTCATGGCTGGCATGTGACCCATTAAGACTTGGGGCTTCTAACCCATACAGATGTTACAGTACATTATCCAAGACACTTGGTTATGCCTCTCAGTGAATGTTGTCTCAACTTGCATCTTAAATCTTTGCTACCATGTTCTGGACTGTCTCAGGGGCATCTTGGCCTATCCCTCTGCCACTGTGGACCTCATGCTTAAGGTCTATTAATGTGCTGCCACAATCTGAGCCTCTGTGCTGTCCTTCAGGCCAGTCGATTTGATCAGCTGGTAGGGTTTCATGATGTCAGACACTTCCTTTGTCTGCTGATCATAGATCCCATGGAGGGGCTTGGTCTTCCAAGATTTGTTCTTCTCCTCCCCTTCAACCTCTATCACACTTGTTATTTGTTCCTGGGGGCATCTTACTCATGGATGCTCCTTGTTTCATCAGTGACTCTGAAATATACTAATCTTTTATCGCACAGAGAGTCTAGGAGTGTTGGACAGTGGGCTGAATCTTTTATGTCTTGGCATCAGCGGCATCTAAATCCCGCTGTGGCATATCCATATTGGTATACTAGTTTGTCTTTTAGAAATGCTCTGTCATTTAATTTAATTGCATGGACAGCATGGTGGTGAACTAGAAAAGGATTCTGGTTCAAACTGGCTAGGTCCCTTCCTTGTAAGGTTTACATGTTCTCTCATACTGTGTGGGTATGCTCTGGGTTCTCTTCCCCTTACAGCACAAAGATGAACTGGTGATGTCAGTGTAGGCATAAATGTTTGACTATCTATTTAGAGTTATGAGTGACAGGAGAGCTGTTCAAGCCCACTGAGTTTGTGGTATTAGCCTCTTTTGGCACAATTTATAATGTATTATTACTTACACTGATTAGCAGGTATACATGTGAATGCAATGCACCTATACAATGTACTGACGGACCTCACGGACAAAGCTTTTTAGTGTTAAGTTAGACACAGAAAAAGACAACATGGCAACAGCTATTAAGCCAAAATCAAGGTTTCAAAATGGGAGGCCAGAAATTGATGGATGACGTCAATCGATGTGTGGCTATATACACATCTTTTATACATAGTCTATGGTTTTTATATAGACATTTCAACTAAAAGGTGAAGGTACTGTACTTCCATTCCAACTAAAATTAGATTCATTATTTTTTAAATTGTCAAGCATAAAAAACTGCTTTCTAATTATGTAATGTATAATATTTTATAGACCAAACATTTGATTTATGTGCAGAAAACCTAATAATGACTAATAAGTTGAGAAAAAGATGCTTTAGAGGGGAGTACTGCACAGTCAAACTGTGGTCCACGTCAGCTGTGAAATAGCACCTGTCTCAGCCAGGAAGCAGCAGAAAGCATAATGATTTCTTCTTTCTTCACTTAGTTCACTCAGAACCACCTTGTGGGAGGAAAAACTTACTTTTTGGCACATAAGCAAGTTTAAATTTAGGTCCAGGTCTTTAGCTGATATCTATATGAAGCAGAAGCTGACAATTAGTAGCTGATGGAATGCCAAGCACTGATTTCTGCCTTTCACAGTGACAAACAATATAAGAAAGGAAGTCTGACCTGTGGGCTGTTAAAACTGCCTCACCATCCCCCCCACCACTACCTCGGTCTTGCCTTTAAAGTCTAAACAGTTTTCATAAAGCATAGCTCTATGGCCAGCCAACTGGAAGGAAGAAGGATGTCAGGGGGAAAAAAAAATCAAAACGTGGTGATAAAAGAGAGAAAGATCAAGTGTGGATAAAAGAGATCAGCTTATCCTTCTGACTAAAATCGAGTGACAGCCAAAGACAGAGGATATGAGAAGGGAAGGGTTAGAAGACAACAAAATAACTCTGAACTAGGAAAAAAAAACTAAATTCAAAATGGGCGCATTATAAAATGGGTGGCAACATGAACGACTCCAAATGGACTCATAATACGTCTGCTGTGCCTTCTGCATAAAAATAATATTTTACGATTGGTTTTTATCTCATTTTTAATGTTAAACAGTTGCTGTGAATTTCACTTTTACCACGGTAGTCCTGGACAGAAACTGCAATGTGGTTCATGTTTGATTATCCATTTCTTTTGCAGTGTACAGATTCACAACAAGTTTAAGAACAAGAATCTCTTACACAGAAGCAGTAATCAGAAACAGCACTGGCTCTTTCCAGTATAAAACCTAGGTATACCAAACAGCAGCAGCTATCATTAGACGGTGAGTGTTGTGGGGAGCTTGGAAATGGAGTGCATCTAATCAGGGCAAAGGAAAGAGTCCCTTCCTCCAGCCTCCCAGAGGAGGCAGCTGTTCCTGGGCCCTCCACCACTTGTTCATTAATTACTGTGAATTAATGCTTTTCTGCCGCCGAGAATAAATAAAAAGATTGTGGTAAGGCCTCACTAATCAAGTGTGGCTTTTATTAAATACTGTGAAAATGTCAGCTGGTTGTGGCTCAATCGGAAGGGAGCAATCTGATCCAGCTCCACTCAAATCAAACATCATGTCTTGCTGGTTGGGGCTAAATTGCCAACACCTGATTCACAAGGCTTCAAGATGTATTGTCTTTGCCCAAAGAGAGTGAGGAGCAGTGGTTTATATCCACAGCCAACCTTCACTGAGGCTTTGAGTTAGTTCAGCCTCTCAGGAATCTACATCAAATAAAACTATTGACTTCCAGCGCTTGCAATGTTCCACTAGAGGAGCCCTTTGTTTGGCCAGTTTTGTCTGTGTCTGTCTAATCCAAGATGCTGGTGACTCAGTCATCCTGAGGCTCAGCCCATCAATATATTGCTGGGAAATGTGATTTATTGGTAGTGCTGCAAATAGTGATTATCTGCACTATTGATTAAGCCGTCAATTATGGTTCCAATTACATTTTAGTCTACAAATGAAAAAAAAAGTCCTTCCTGCTGCAAAAAAAACCCCCAAAAAAATAAAAATTAAAAATAAAAAATTTTTTAGTAATATTTCAAAACCCAACAATATTCAATTTAAGTGCTAGAAAACAGAGAAAGCATGACATCATTATGCTGCAGAAGCTTAAAAACACATAATATGTGGCTTTTTTTTTTTTTAACTTGAGATAAACTATATGGACAAAAGTACTGGGCTACCTACACATTATACTTACAGGAGCATGAAGCCCCCAGCACACAGCTTTTGTGCTGATGTTAATGCCAGAGGAGGCTTGGAACTCGGCGACCCCAAGCTGTAACTTTCCATTGTCTTTCACTTCATGGCTGCGGTTTCTAATCGCTTCCACTTTGCAATATTAGCACATACAGCTGATCATGGAATATCTAGGAGGGAAGAAATTTCATGAACAGACTTGTTGCGACAGCAGCATCCTATTACAGTACCACACTCGAATTCAGTGAGCTCTTTAGAATGACCCATTCTTTCACAAAATGTTTCTAAAGGCAGACTGCATGGCTAGGTATTTGATTTTATACACCTGTGGCAATGGGACTGAAAACACCTTAATTCAAAGAGGTGTGGCCCAATACTTTTGTCCATATAGTGTACAACAAACAACTGCTAAGATTATCAAAGAAGAACAATTTTTTTAGTTACTAGTTGGTCCAGCACTGATAGTTTGAGGGAAGGAATGGTGTTATTTCAAGATAACTGCTATTTCCTTCTTTCCTCTTCTACACATAGTAAAATGTCTGTATGTTTTCCCCTTTAAAGCAAAAAGTAGAAACTTTTGCTAGCAGCAGCAGAAGTTCGTTTTCGATTTAGACCTAATCGTCATAATGATATTTTGTTTTGGTTGTTACTACAAGTTTCCAAAAGAATACCAAAAAAAAAAAGGTCATAGAATTAAATCAAAAACAAGGAATTAAAATAACAAATCAAATTAAATTTAAACAACACAAAATACTGACCAAAAAGGTGTAGGCTGAGCTTTAGCTTACTGTTTTTTATAAAACACTCTAATAAGCAACTTTTTCACTACTAAATTCCAACATAACAGAGGAGAAAAAAATCTACAAATATTTCATACACCATAGTGATCATAGTTTGGTTTTAAATGCTTAACCTATTAAAACCACATTTATTAAAAAGGGCTGAAAGACAGTAGTCCTTGTACTGTATCTGTTTCCTTCTCTTATTCAGGTCCAAAAATGTGTATTTTCTTACCTGAGACACAGTCCATATAATCTTGATTACTGCAGCTTTTTAAAAAAACGTGTCTGCTAACTTCCAGTTTTGAATTACAATACCAACCTTCTCTTTCTGGAATGCACATTTGTGTGGTCTGTATTTTTGAGGAATAATAATGCCAATTAGTCTGTCTAAGATTAGTGTTAATTAGCCATCATAAGCTACAGGTCCCAGCAAATTAAAGCTGTAGCAACAGAACACTTCAGAATATTAAACTGACTTGCTTATGAATTTAGTTTTTCATTTGTAAGAGGATGGCTGCATTATTTACTACTTTTCACTGTCTTGCTTTAATACCGTGCTTTGGAAAACGTCTTTCTAAAGACTTGTTCTCTTGTCTAATCATCCAAGTTAGGATTCCAAAACACAAAGAACATGAGGACGGGAGATGGATGAGGATAAATCAGACAGCAACTCAGCTGATGAGAACAAATGAGAGGCCCGGTAATTCAATGTGAGAATGACACATCACATCCAAACACAGTCTATAATACAGAGCTGTTCAAACAGATGGGAGAAAGAACAGCTGTGTGTTTTAATTGGTCACACATGCTATATCAAGCACGCAGCCCATCTAAAACTGAAGAATGCTTCTCTCTGTTCAGTTTCCTCCAAGATAACTTGGAAGGATTGTTCGCCACAAGGACAAAAACAAACACTGACTTGGTTTTCTTCTACTTGCTGTTCACCCTCTGTACACGCCAGGAGAACAATACCTGGTTCTTGTTTTGGGCTGTGAAGTAATCTGTCTTTGTGCCATAAAACAATCCAGCAGATTTACCACCAAAAGTAACTGTGCGCCGCTGACTTGGATTTTATAGCTGCAGAGGCTGCTATAAAAAATACAGCATAATCCGAGTAGACATGCACTGTATGCAATGTAGGCAACAAGTGAATGAATGGAATTTGTTTTAATGAACTAAATGTTATTAGCTTTTTGTCCACAAGATTCCGTTTGACATTTTTCAGTTAAATAATTCATAATTGATTACAAAGCATTTTGCATGATATTTATCATGATTTCTTGGCTGCATGATAATTTAATTAAACTAAAAGGAAACAGAAACAGCCTCAGACATTGCCATGATGAAGGCAAACTAGAATGAAGCATGGTGGAGAATTTTTTTTTTTCTAGGTTTACTGCTATTTTTTACATATTGTGTTCTGTTTTATTGTAATCTGAAAATTTGTTTTGTGTTGGCATAACGACTGGATGTCCTCTTTTGTACTAACATAAACTTTGCCTACATATTTAAAGTCATTTTATGACTTACAATCATAAGGTTCTAGTCTTATAACTAAAAATAATGTTGCACTGGTTCTTTATCCTTAGAAATATTATTAGTTTAGCAGAGCCAACTTACCAGCACATATTGTACTTTTTTTTTTAATTCTCCAGAAAGCTTTCTTATTCTAATTTGAAGACAGCAAGTTATACTTTTTAAAATTTAAATTCACACATACATGAAATGTTGCAGGGAGTCTACATTATATATGGTGATTACATAATTTCATAGTTTCTTTTAAAAAAAAAAGTATTTGTCTTTGCAATTTACTTTACAAATATAGTTTTGATGGGACTGGGATGAAACAATTAACTTTTAATAACATCTAATTTCAAATTACTGAAAGTATAAGTTTTTATTGACTGATCTTAATTTTCAAGTGTGTCTAACATTTTTTTTTTCTTTTTGCTGTATAACTAATGATGTTTCGACAAAATGAACAAACTTTCCAGTCATAAATCAGTTAACTTATTTTAATATCCTTTTCTAAAGCATATTTCAATGTTAAAATAACAGTATAGCGGAGGATGAAGTGATCGGCCTGTTTTACATAATCAAATGCAGAAAAAATTAATATGTATGATCCAGTTGACAAACTATTCTCAACTGAGCCAGCAGGATGTGTGGAAGTTGCCAAGACACCAGGTTTACTTGGCCGACATTTACCCCAATATCACTCAAGTCAATCACTATGAATATTTCTAAGGAAGTAAAATTCATAACACAGAAATCTGAGACAGGATATTTGTGTTTTGACTGAATATGAATGTGAATTCTTCAAATGTAATAGTAGAGTACAAATTAGCCAGTGCAAATAGTTGTATAATGGCCTCTAATTTTAATTGCACTTTCCAATTCTGTGTTTCTCATTTCATGTTCATTACATTCATCCATTCCTTTGGTCTCTTACACTTTTTGTCCAAAGTACTTGTATAGCTTTGTACATTTAAAGTAAAGCATTAATTTCAATCTCAATAAATCGGCCAGATTCCAAAAGTTATCTCAAATTAAATATATTCTGGTATTCATGCAAAGGAATGTATTGCATGACTCTCAGTTGTGGCATAACGCACTCACTAGCAGTCTTCTTTCTTTAGGAGCCTGGTGATACACAGACAAAAATCACTTTGAAGTAGCCTTGGTTACTTTGACAGTTTGGTTGGCTGATAGTAAATTGCTTTAAGCTCACCGCAAACAAAGCATTATGCAAAACGCATGCAATTAATCATTGAGAGAGCGGTTCATATTTTTTATGATTATTAATGGCCTTTGCCATGCTGTGGGGTCATCTCACCTCTCTGAAATATTTACATCATAAACAGCATGAATTATGGGGGTTGCAGGAAGGGCGCTGCTTTAAAATATAGTTTCCTTTATTTTCATCAGCTGTGGCGGTCAGGAACTAGCCATCCGCAGAGCTCCATATGGAAATGAGATGCTCCCTCCGGTCACGTGATGCCTGAAGGACATTGTTAGGATTCAAATCTCCTGTTGGTCAGTCGCTGTGGTGGGAGAAGTGAAGAAAGTAGCTTCCAGCTCATTAGCCACAGATCAATATGGTAATGTGGAAAAACAGTGATTGAGAGGTAATTCAAATAGAAAAAAAAAGTGTGCTTTTAGTCTTTTTTGTGTGAATAATATAGAAGACGCTGGAGGATTTCTTTTCGCACCACTGGATCCCTTTGACCTTTTCTAGCTTCTAGCTTTCACATTGTGAAACACCAAACCAAGTAAAACACATTCAGACAGTTGTAAAAAGTGTTTTGTAATGATGTCTGTACCTTATATACCTTCAGGCTGCAGGAAATTATATAGCTGAAGAAAGTTTTCTATGCTTGTCTAGATATCACTTGGTATCTTTTATGCAGAAAGTTTGCTGAAGAGTGGACAATAGCAAACTTGGAAGTTGCTGCACGGCTTTGTGAAGAACTTGTGTTAAAAAGTCGAGAGACAAAAATAAATATATACAGAGCGATGTATGCAGAGCCACCGTTCTTGTGGAATTACTAAATAATAATTTTCATGTATAAATGTCAAAAGATGTTTTATTTATGTTTATCCAATATGCCAATACATTCTGCTAAAGTACTACATTACAAAGTGCATGTAAATTGGACAAAATGAATGCTTCAGTCTCTGCCCCTGCTATTTGTATAACACTTTACACTGTGAAGGTGGACTACTAATCACAAAATTAAATATGCATTGTGATAATGTTTAAAACATGGGGGGAAGTGGTGGATTATGTCAAAATGTTTTGTTTTTTTTTTTATTGAAATTTTATTCTAATTTTTCCTGCACTTTCTAATAAACTTTTGGCTGTTATTTGCACTATTTTCAATCTTTTGGCATCGCTGGCGCATCTTGTGATGTCCTTATCAATCACTGTTTGATCAAGGTTTTATTATTACTGTCAATGCTTGTGTTAACTAGCTGTTATTGCTTTGGTTAAATGAGAGGATGTTATGATGTCAATTTGAGAACTCTAGATTTATAGTTAAATTTCAGAGTTTAAAAAGATTTTTTTAATTGGTTGGTGGACATGTTCAGTGTTTCAAGTGTTATGGAAGATTTTAGTTTTAAATATGGCATTAAATGACTGAATAACTACAAATGATTCTGGTGACTGGCATCATCAGTCCATTTTATGCATGTGTTATGAATAATCAAAACAGCTTCTAAGCTAGAAGTCATGACTTAATCGTTCCAAAAAACTACAATAACATGTTTACCATGCTGTCATTACAGTGGGGGGATCATTAAGTCATAAATGAGGGTGGTCATCTTGTTTAAAAAAAAAAAAAAAGTTCTATTAAAAGCCAAAGTTAGTATAAAACTCAGCTTTGTTGGCTAAATGTGAAGCTTAAAGACAAGTCAAATCAATTTTACGTATATAGCCATTCATCACAAATCAAACATTTTCCTCAAGGGTCTTCAAAATGTGTACAGCAAATGACCCATTAATGGGCAAAAAAGAAAGATGGATGTAAACTGCAACTTGACTGGCTGGCAGAGACCTACAGCCATGAGGTGGTAATTCTAATTTGAAAAATGATCTCTTGTTGTTGTTCATTCAATATTTATGTATTTAGTGGGCTTTAATGAACACATTCCCCCAGGAGCATCGGCGAGTTTAATGGATATGGATGAAACCAAGTTACACTGACATAAGTACCCACGCTGCTGTTTTTTAGAAGCTTTGTGTGTGTGTGTGTGTGTGTGTGCTCACAAAGTAATTGTTGTTAGACTTTTCTATAAAAATATAAAGGATTATTAAGGATTCTACTTCTCATGGCGAATGATATCACGAATGTTAAATTGTCTTTGAGAAAAACAGATGAAAGAAATGCTAAATGGAACATTGCATGAAGTAGTTGGGAGAAGACAGGACCGACTGAAAGTGACATCATGAGTTCAGCTCTTTATAGTCTACACAAATTGAAATCTCATCCACAAATCAGTGTTATTCTTACATGGTTTTGGATTCACTGATGTCAATCAGGAAAGAGTTTTGTAGAGCACATGAGAAACATCATCATCACAACAAAAGATG
>VUQI01009594.1:2787-42000 GCA_015106735.1 Paratilapia polleni
ACTGTATAATAGTGACAGTTTTTTTTTTTTTTTATTCCTTTTTTTTTTGTTTTTTTTTGTTTTTTCCCCCCTTTTTCTCTCTATATTTGTCTCTCTGGATCTCTCTAGCTCTCCATTTCTCCCACCATCATTTTCTTTTGTTCTCTCTATCAGTGGGAGATGGAGTTAAGTGCAGCTGTAGGCCAAATAGCCCAGTGATTGGCTCTCACTTACTCCTGCCTCCCCAGTGCATTTGAAATCACTGATTGCAGACAAGCTAGTCTAAATCAAAGCTCTGCTATAAAGGAAATTCTTTCAAGGAAAAGGGAGTCTGCTAAGCCCATTTTGATGTACCTTTTGATTGTACATATCAGTACCTTCAACATCATGAACAAACAATGTGTAAATCTACTTTACTTCCCAGAAGCTGGTGACTATCTGTCCTTTTTAATTGATATCAAATTTGATCTGAGCCTCGATTACTGACCTTTGCTTTTTTTCCCCTCGCCCTCCAGGTGCCCTGAACACGAGGAACCATCAGGTGATGTGCACCACCATAAAAGTCCTGCAGCATCTGGTCATGTCTGCAGACAAGGTGGGAGAAGCTCTGGTGCCCTACTTCAGGCAGATCCTCACCGTTTTTAACCTCTTCAAGAACAAAAGAAGTGAGTTTCAGCCACACAAATTCTGAAGTGTTCAATTCAAGGACAGATGGTGTGGGAGGTGTTTGTCTTCCAGAGAAGACATTGTGTAAGCTTGTCCTTTTTGTGCTAATATTGCTATGACTGAAGAGCAGCAGTGATGGGGGGTAGGATGAACCAGGTGATTCTACAGTCCTGGGAAATGCCATGTAGGTTAAGTGTCTCTTTTTGACTGTGAGTCCAACTAAAAAAGCTTTTGCTTTCTACATTTTCTTTTCTGTAGACTCAAAGCCTCTGTCCCTGAGTCCTTCCACTTAAGCATCCACTTGACAGAGAAGCTCAATTTTGTCTTTTCTGCTGTCAGTCAGGCTGCATTGTGCAGAGCTGTTGAGGAGGAGACTTTGTCCTTGCTCTCTCTGAAAGCCTCCACCTGGGTGACACCAGGACCTGGGGAGATTGGCATTAGATAGGCAGGGCTCTTTGTGTGGCTGTGTCAAAGCACTTAGCATGGTGTGACATGATGTGGGCCCATTGAAGGCTTAAAGGCACAACCAGCCCCAAACACCACAGCAGGATGTGGAGAGTGACATTGTGAATCAATCATCTAAACACAAGCTTTAACAGGAATAAACACAAGGCTTTAGTCTCTTAATCAATATCCAATTTGAATCTCTTGTCTCTTTAATTCGCTTACATTTATCTGTTTGTTGAGGTCTAAAAATAAAACGAGGGCAGAGAGCTGAAAGAGATAGTGAGAAAAGACAAAGGACGGGAAAGGAAAGCCCGCCTTATTAGCGCATGGCCTTATGCAAATCTCCTCTGTAAATTAGCTGTCAAATCAATCCCCTAAACCGTTTTGAAGCGTGAGTTTCTCCACCACACCGAAAGCTCCGGAGTCAGCCAGTGAAGCCCACCAGGAATATGTCTGCCTGGTAGTTACCGTGCCGTCCCATCTACATGCCTGCCTGCTTGTCTGTCCTCCTCTGGCAGGGATCGATTAAACCTGAGCCAACCTCTCACCTGGCAGACGTCTCTGCTATCGACCTCTTGAGGCCAGCCTGGACCAGACAGAGGTCCATACAGCTGCCAAAGCACAGGGCCCAATCTGCTAAACAAGGACAGAGCTTCCTGTTCAGTCATTTATAGGCGTCCAGTAGAGTTTCTCTCTTGTAAAGTTTGATGAGAGTTGAGGCTGAAGATATTACCAAAGTAAAGCATGTCAGTGCAATTGAGTGTCTATATACTGTAAGTTCATAGATAGCTAGATAATTTCCTTGTGTTTTTCCCCATCTCCATCTGAGGCTTCAGCCTTAGATGAGCTGTCACAATTCATGTTCTGTTCCACCCACTTCCCTCTAACAGAGAACGATATAACTTCAAATACAGAGAATAGATGCTTCCCTTTTGGGGGGAACAAGCGCTGTGTGAACCAGAACTCTGTGTTCTTTCTCCCTAATACACAAATATTTCAGGGTTGTTGTTCTCTCACAGTCTTTCTCTGTGTGCCTTTGTCTTTGTTTCTCTCTTCTGTTTTATGTCTTGTTTATATCAATATCAAAGCTTTCATTGATGTCTATCTATTATCTAATATTACTTATACACACCTCCAGGTCCGTCCCACGCTCAATCGGTTGTCTCAGACAGAGCCAGCACACTGCCTCTAGCAGACAGGCACAATCATTGTGTTAATACAGTAGAAGACACAGAAGACTGTCTAGTTGTGTGTGGTAACTCCCACACTGTAACTCACAGAGCTTGCATGGCATCCCTCTTATCTCCTTAGCCACAACGGGGCCACTGTCCAGTACATGCCAAATATGTGTGTATGTGTCTACATTTGTGTACATCTGTCATGAATAGATCTGTTGTATCCCATATGCAGCTGTTGCCTTCAGTGCTTTCTGTCTCCCCCTCTCCCTGTTCACTGTTGTCGGTCTGCCAGCCTTGGGCGCACAATGCTTTACTACACATCTCACACATGCCCACATATACACACAATCACACATATACCATCTCACGCTGCTCCAGTTGAGGCTACACAACTTGACTCTGTTCCTGTCTGCCCAGTTGTTCGAGCTGTGAATCAATAGGCTGACAGCCACTGCTGCAGGGTCAGGGCCACAGTTAGATATCACCAGCATCTCATCACGGGACAGATCCCCTAGGCTGTGTTCCCACGCTTCCGCTGTGTCGCTCCCACTCCTAGACAGGGTTGTGACCTGTTAAATTGGTCTGTATACAGCCCTTATCTGAGCCATTTTTCCAAGGTCAGAGCTGGAACTTAACAGCCATCTCCAAAATGGACCCCTGGGTGTCCTTTCACTCAGACAGAGCACTGGGCCTCTGACCAGAGGAACAGTGTTACAACCCACATGTTCAGTCTTTTTGGGATCCAGGCCTCTCTCATTGTTCAAAGAGAGAAAAATATGCCTGTTTAACTCTAGGCTGCTGGCTGCCGTTCTTACCACTGTCACAGTAATGCGTCATTTTGAAGTGCAAAATAATGAGCAATCACATAGTATCACCATCCTTGATGTACCCCTTTGTTTCCTGAATCAGCGCTCTCAGCTTTTGTTTGCTTTGTGCCTTTTGTTTATCAACTGTTCTTTGTGTATTTGTGCGTGCGTGTCTGTCTGTGTGTGTTTATGTCTGAGAGACAATGTTGAGGACAGTGTAGGAATTCCTCCAATACGATTTGCATGGCTCTCTTGTTTGCTTGATGTGATGAATCTTATCCCTAATGAAATGCAACAACGTTCCTTAAGAAGGAGAGATGTGCTCCGTCATCCAGCAAATTCCTCTTCTGAGCTCAAAGGATGGGAACTCATCTACTGTATTGTACATCGTATCAGGAAGGGACTCTGCAGCAGTGTAAACAACACAGAAAAAAAAAAATTCTGGGGTTGTGAATGAGGACGAAATGGTTGCCAGTACTGACTGTATTTAGTAGACTGGGTAATGGATAGATTAGTGAATAAGGACTCTTTGTGTTATTAGAAAAATTCCACTTTTTCACACTTAGTTATGTTACATTATAATAAACAGATCCTGATGAACTGAGGAGGTATAGAGAAAAACTACCAAAACTATCTCAAGTTTGAATTTAAAATATCCAAAATACATTGAATGTTTCTGGTAGCAAAGTGGTAACACTGGATGATTCTGTACATCAGTTCTTTCAGCCTTTTTGATATAGATCTCTAAGTGTTACTATACATGGATATGCCATCCATTGAGCAGTACACACTGACAACATTTGAAACTCTTCATGGTCTATTAAAGTAAAAGCTAAGGACTACAAAAAAAATTTCCATGATATCTTCAGCTTCTACAGTACATCTCTGTATATTGTGTCTGAATGTAGTTAATGTTTGTCTGCAGGGCTCCTGTGGTATTTATTTGAGACTCCACTTAAAGCATCATTGAAGCCATGCATTGCATTTTATTTATTTCCAAATGGGTATTGTCAACTGGCAGACAGACTAATTGGATAAGACCTAAAACACAGTCAGAGAAACAAAAGATGTGACATCCTGCTCCAAAGATATATTGTATATGAAAGATGGACACAGCCACCATGACGTCACCCAAGTCTTGATTTTAGCTTTGTGGATGTGGCCTTTTTTTTTTTTTAGCCAGTACTGACAATGTTTGGACAAGAGAGTAGAATATTAAGTTATCATCTAACACTAGCAGGCTGAGTCAGCAAGCTATACAGTATATTTAGACAGGTTGGGTGCATCACAGCGACATCGATACCTACAAATTAGTGCTAACATACAAATAAAATATCACAAGTTCACTGACCAAAACTGGATTTCTTGGATGGGCTGTAAGTACATTCAACTGCACAGCAAGCCATATTGTTTGTTAGATAATTGCTCCATAAGGCTCCAGCGCCAAATCATGGTGGAGACGTCCATTTCTGTGACTTGAATTAGCTCACGTGAAGCCTAGCAAAGAGTTAATTTAATTTAACAGATAGATTATATAAATAAAAAAAAATGCATCTGAAACATATTAATTTCTGCTGTTAAGTTGTACATTTTAATTCTGTTAAAATTAACATTATTTGCATAGCACCAGTTTACAGTAACAGTCATCTCAAGGCACTTTCTCGTGTATAGTAATGACCCCAATGATCTGATGATACCTGATGGACAAGCACTTGGCAGTGGTGGGAAGAACGAACTCCCTTTTTACAGGAAGACATCTCTGGCACAACCTGGCTCAGGGAAGGGCAGCCATCTGCTGTAAACAGTTGGTTATTAAGGGAAAAGAGACAACTTAAAATAAGAGCATAGAAAGATGATCAGCAACAAACGGGACGAAACAAAACGTACAGGAGGGAGAGAATAATTTTAACCTGGGAGTTTATTGGGATTGATTTGTTTTCAGAGCCAACCTTAAATGGCCTTTCAAAGAACTGCAGATTTTTGGACTTCCATGCTAGCTTCATTTTTCAGCCCCGGGTGATGGTGATTGGCTTCAAACGCAACTTTCTCAACAACAAAGTCTTTAAGTGGAGTTATTTATTCTTGTTAATTACCACCCAACTGTTTTAATCCTGATACATTAGTGGATTTAAAAGCATGCTCCGTATCGGTGACAGCCATCTTGATTGTTGTGAAAATGCCTCAGTGATGAAGCCTTATATGCAGCCATTGTATCAAACCTCTTGTGATTGGCCCAGCACAGGCAAAGCCACTTGGAAATCTGTATGACCAGGAGGAGGGCCTGGCACGTTCTGCCACAGCAAATGAAACATGAGCTCTCAGATTCGTCTGGTTCCCGGGGTAGCATTGTTGTTGTTGCCCTGATAATTTTCTTCGCTTATCTGTAAGGTGTAGGTCCTTAAACACCTATTCATCACTGACAAGCACACTCTCACTGTCTCTCTCACACAAACACACACACACACACACAGAGGTGAACACATTCACACTTACTGCTCACACACCAGTGATCTGGTTCATTTAGCCTCTTTTATCTTGCTGCTAGGAATGTGGCCAGCTATGATAGGGTCTCGCCCACATGCATTGCTGAGCCTACACACACACACACAGGCTGTGATAGTGGCTCTCTGTCTTCTGTGTCTGGACAACTGGTGAGGTTTTTGTGTTGGTGACAGATGCAGCGCTGTGGCTGGCTGCACCATCTTATCTCGTGACCATGCTCTGTCTGCGTATCACATGACATAGTCATAGACACACTCACAGGTCATGTTGGGCCTTTTTTATTTATATGGCGGCTCAGTTACAGCCCACACGGATCGTTGGGAACTGAGTGGAAATAAACACGGGTTGACCACACAACCGCCACCCCCCCTACCCCGACACAAGGACATGGACAGCCAGAAAATAGGAGGGAAGGAGCCCTTTTGCACTGTGGATGAAGATTGTGTTCAACTATCATACTAGGAAATGGCTGCCATGAACAGAAACACAAGGAAATTAAATCCAAAGTATTTTTTTTTTCTCGGCTCATTTTAATAAGACAGAAGGCCAAGCGTATGCCTGTGTACTCAGCCACCTGTGCTCCTGTCCACAATACAACATAATACTCCCGTTTACTGCCACACCACTGCACTGTGGCATATATGATGTTGAAGCTAATTCCTGGGGATTCCCATTCACAAACATTTGCTTTATTTAATGACCTTTTCCAGCTGCTGTTGTGAAAAATTAATTCACTGCCATGCTTTCACTGTGTACATAGCGACACAATGGAGGAGCCACAAGCACAAACACATACACACACACATAAACCCATGCCCCTAATATAATCCATCATCCTCCACAGACATGCAGCTCCTTTTCACAGTGGACATCAGAACACACACCTCATCTTCAGCCCCCGTCTCCTCTTCCACGTAGCCCTCTCCAACAGGCGATATCTATCAAACCATCGCAGCTTGCCGAGACCCCTCCACCATTACAATATGAGATGAATGGGAGAAACAGAGAGGCAAAAGAGAAATGGAAGAAGATATAGCATGAGTGAGCAAGAGATGAAATCCAGGTATACCGAGTTGCCTGTTCTTACCTGCTGCACTGTTAGCATGCTTCACAGCACATAATGACTTTTTTCTTTCTCTCCTGAAGCTTAAGAAAAGACATGAGCTTGAGGAAAATAGTAGAAATATAGTTTTATATTAATGCAGTCTCCCACCTCTCCCTATCTCCCTCCACTCCAATACTCCTTCCGCCTGTGGATATGCCCACCTGGCTCTGTTAATTTCTATTGTCAGCAGGTCTGAGGCGGAGCAGCCAATCAGTTGCGAGCGTCAGCCCTTGGGCCTGCAGTCACTCTGCGGCTCCAATTTAAAGGTCAGCTGATAAGCAGCCAGATTCATGCATAATCTGGGCTGCTCTGCAGTCAGACAGGCAGACTGCTCAGTGAACACATACACACATCCACACCCAACATAACACACTTCATTCTCTTGGTCTATGATTGGCCCTTGCAAAACTTTTTTTTTTAACTTAGCAGACTCTACAAGACGTATTTCGTGTGTCCTTTTCCAACCGGAACAAATGTGTGCCTCTATTATTCCATCAAGTTGCATAATGTACTTTTACTAATTGCTTGAGAGGAGCACCTCAGTAAGAACTTGGCTTTGTGTTTGTTGATTTGTTCATTATTTTGTACATAGTGCCTTTTTGCAATGTGAAGCACTTAGGGGAATTATGGGATCCACTCTCTAAATGGCACAAAGCACAGAGGCTGGCAGTATACTTAAAATGAAATAGAATTTGGCCTCTTTGCCCAGGCAGTTTGCTACTTTAACAAGCATCACTTCGATTGCTGCAGTGTGTGGAGGATGGCCAGCAGACCTTGCATGGCCTCGTTCCCCACCTTCTCAGTGCCACTGATCAACAGTGTTGTGTGATTACTTATCTTTCTGTTATTTCCTTGACATTGTCATTTCACACCACCGCCATCTGGCATGACTGCAATGCATAAAACATTTAATCACATTCACTTTTTCAGTGCTGTGCATTTGTAACTTTTACAGCTTTTTTGGAAACCCACTTAGCTGAGACAAATGTCTTGCAGCTGAGCTAAACAAAAGTTTAGCTCAGCTGTCAAAAAGTTTATCTTAGTGAGCAATCTCATGGGATGCTTTAAAAGCAAGGTGCAACTTTTGACCACATGCAAGTATGAACTGATGATGGTCAGCTTTTCTGGTCTGTCCACTAGAAGATACCCAGGCAGATAATTCTTTAATCTAGTGAGTTTTCCATGTTAAAAATCCATCCATTATAATTCCCTTCCCCTTGGTTCCGTGGTTCCTCTTAGCAGGTAGTTCACCAATCTTCACTGAATCTTAAATATTGAACATTTATTGGACTAGAATTAAGGCTTTAGAGAAGTCTTCTAAAAGCTGAATGTTGAGCTTTTAGACAGATAGGATCAGGTTTGGAACACAGTAACTTCTACTTTGTAGATGAATATGTAGGTACTGTATTCTTAGTGTTGAAACGTAAGTCCTCAATCTCAGTGGGGCTGCTCCTTTCATTCCCTCTAATCCAAGAAGCACCCAATTACTTAATTGGATGAGTTATGAGGGTCCTTTCCTCTCTTCATTCCCTCCCATCTCAATGAGATTAACACACTCTGTAATTAATGAATTTGGGGCACTTTGAAACGATTTGCAGGATTGTCGTGGCTCCGGGGGCCTGACATGTGTAACACAATTATCAAGCTGTCGAAATGAGACAAAAAAGTGAGATGAATAGTGCCAACATTAGCTGTGTTTGCTAAAAACAGGTGATCGTTCCAGTCACAGCCTGGATTAGAATCACCAATGGCCACTTTGTTGTTGTTCGGATTAGAGTGTGTGTGGGGATGGTTTGTATGAATCTGTGTCCTTGCATGAGCATTTTTTTGTGTTTCGTCACTTCGTAGTGGCGAGCAGAGAGCTCTCCAGCAGCTTCTTACCACTTCATTGTGTTTGACATCTCCGCGGGCAGCCAGCGACAGAATGCTGGTGTGTGTGCAGACATTTGTCTGGCCTGCTTTAGATCAGCACTCGCACCCTTCGTCAGGTTGCCTGTCAGCTTTCATAAGCACACCTTCACAAATGGGTCTGCTGCTTGAATGTGAGGAAAAAAAAAAAAAGTGCACAATTTCACAAAATAAATCACCAATGGCATTTCTACAGTCTCCCAATTTTGTTGTCTCAGGCAAGGACACTCATAATAAACAATGAACAAAATAGATTTTATCACCTGTGTCTGGATTCTTGTGATACATATGCATTTCAAACAGGTCATCGGTTTGCAGAACACGACAACAAGATTTTCAAGAGTCCTCACTGTGGCAGTCATATTACATCTACACCTTTCATTTTTTTTGTCTGCTCTGCCTTCTTTCACACAGAGGTTCCACTTTAAAGCTGCTAGGAAGGCCACTCAGTCACCCATGGTCATTCTCATTGAACCAAACAAAGCCAGTGTAATGCTGCCCCTACCCCTTTAGTGACCCAAACCCATTACTGCCCCTTCTGAGCATGTTTTGCTGACAGATATACCCCTTATCCCCACCTTTTCTCATGTCACCATGTACCAGTCAGTCTCCTCACTATCTCAAATTGATGTGATTAAACAGTAATCAAACAACAGCTCAGCTCCCCACCCCACACATAATGCACACAACGTGGGTTCTATTTTATTCTATTTTGTTCTGTTTTGTTTATTTTCTACTTTTTTTTACTGGTGACAGTCGCGGCCGGATGCGTTACTTTCCTGTTGACAGTCTGTCTGGTCTGTCTGTCCATCTCATTCTCTCCATCAACACCTTGAGGGAATTTCTTCCAATTTGGAAATGTTCTCCTGGCTTCAAGGATCAACTGATTAGATTTTGATGGTCAAAATTCTCGCGAATGCAATGACTCTGAGTGCACGTTCGGACCACGTGTAACGACACGTGGTCCGAACGTGCACTCGGAGTCAAAAATGAACTGATGAATTTGATGTTGAATGGTCAAGATCACGTTGCGCTCACTAAAATCTTGTTTTTGACCATAACTCCAGAATTCATACTCCAATGATGATATAAAAAGTAATCTATAAGCTGTGTGGTGTTAAGGACAAACATGAAAAACCTCTAAAATGTAGCACATGATTTCTGCATTCAGCTACGAGCTCACCGTGGGCTCAGAAATTAATAGAATCACTTGAAATTTTTATCTACATAGAATGTGCTTCAAGCGCTTAGCCTTTTCAGTGCTGCAACATTGCTAATGGTTAAATTTCATTTAATAAAGAAAAGATTAATATTTAAATAGGCTCCTGGCAATGTACAGTATTATCATTTAGAATGCACATTGCACATTGTTTGCATAATTAATTCACTGGAGCTTCATCTGTAAATAATATTGTTACCACACCAGTTGCACAGACACAGAAGACCATTATCAGGGTGTGTGTGTGTGTGAGAGAGAGAGAGAGAGAGCAGTAGGGCACACTGTCACTGCTTCGCAAACACTGAGAAAATTCCCACTTTAGTGCCTTATTTACTTTCAGGATCTGTTCTGTCACACAGGCATGAGTGCAGGGTACACACGCACACACATGCGCGCACACACATTGCTCGTGCCCTTCAAAGTCAATAGAGGGGATATAAACATCAATGTCTACGTCACACCATCACGTGGAATGTAGAGTATGCATGCTATCATCTGCTTGAGGTCCTATTTTATTCTTGGCCTCTTTTAAAGGCTCTCATGTTGCTGGTGAAAGTTTGTACATACTCTAACATGCACATGAAGCATTGAGTGCCAGTTTATATTGAGCCACTGTTTTTTGAAAGTTATGTTAAAAACCTAGAAAAGACTAAATGAATGAGAGTTCATTCACAATGACTAGAAAAAAATGTCAATGTATTGATTGTATTCAGTTTGGTACTTTTAATGTATAAATACCCCCATCAATTCTGGCTGTTGAAGCTGACACACAACATGCAACATACATTTTTTTTTTAAAATCTAGTTGCATTTAGTCGTTTTATGCCTTTGTGTCTGTTTCTAACGTAAACCATCTTCCTGTTGCAAATACATAAAGTAGGACAAAAAAAAAAAATGTTCATAATACAAACAAAACCTTTTGGAGCCAGGGGCATTAAATGCCTGCTGTGGTGCTGTATGCACATCTGCTATTCCCAGTTTTTCCTTTCTATGTATCTGTTGTTGATCAGGACACAAGGTGGACCCTTCATCAACACCCTGCGACAGTGGCTACATAATTAACTTTATCTCACCTTCGATACCAGCCAAGGTTTTTACATTATCTCTTGTCCTCCATGTTTGCTCCCAGTCCTCCTTTTCAAGCTCCACATAACTGAGGCAATGCGTAGTTTTCACTTTTTCTTCAGCGTAGCCCAAGTGCTAAAAGCCTTGGTCTCTTTGTTCTCCGCCCCCCCATAATGCTGTTCTAGTGTTGACCCCAGCTAGATGAATTATTCACCTTGAGGACTGTGGAGACTCTTGTAACGTGCCGACCCGTCATCCCCCTGCATGCCTGGGACACTTTACACACTCCCAGAGGAGATGCACCCATGGTTCTCCTCCTCTCACCTCAGCTTCTATCTTCTCCACCACCTCCTCCCATCAAATATTTAGTCTGTGTGGATGGAGAGGCGAATCCCCAGCTCCCCCATGACTTTCGCTCACTCTCTCACCCCATCTCTCTACATATCTTGCTGTTCTTCTCAGCTTCCCCTTTACACACAGAGGCTATAGGGAGATGGAATGAGGTGATGAGTGCCTGAAACATTTAGGTCTCTGCCCCTGCTGAGTGGCCTTGTCAAACATGCCGGAGTCTCAGCTGCAGTTAGGGCCTGCCACTTTCCTAGACAGATATGGATCATAGTGCTTTCATAGCAAGCTGTTTTGGTGTCTCCCTTTCCCCTTTTCCTTTAAAAGATATCATTTTTTTCCCTGTTCTCTTTAAAACAAAAAGCAGTGGCGGTGGACACGATTGCCACTGAGGATGTTTTGTATATTATGATGATGAGAGTATGGTATATGCACTGTATGTGTGGATAAGACTGCCATACCCATATTTACATCTTAAAGGCCAGGACTGACTATTTCCTCATTCAGCATCTTAATGGCAGCAGGGTTCAACATAATGGCCCAGTGGTACGTGACCAGTAGACCACGTCACTTTGTAGTCTAAAAGTTTCACATTAATGTAAGAAGCTACTAAAAAGAAAGTGGGACTTTTTAGTGCCACAGAAAATACAGCAGGAAGGCGACTATGGTGGTGCAGAGCAGTAGATTTGTGCAGAAGGTAAAATGTATCTAGTAGCATGTGTGCAGATTAGAAGTATATCATTCAAGGAGAATTAGTTTTTCTCAACAAAAAAGGTTCATACCTTTGACGCAGGTGTAATCTGTGGTGGAGCTGAAGCTTCTGCACACACAGCGAGCAGTAAAGAGGTGGCATCAGGGTGCAAACAAAGGGTTTACTCCAGTACATTTATTTTACAGCTTTAGTTAGCAATTATTTTACAGCTTTAGATTATTATTGTAAAATAATAATGTGATCTGCTGCCCTGGGGGACCATGTTATTTCGGACACTGGCTAGAATAACACAATTTTCTGCTAAAGTTTTAAACAGTTTTTTTTCTGCATTGTTTTCAGTCGTCTGAACTGAGTAAGATTCATGGTCATTTGTGAGCTTACATCTTGGAGTTGCCTGGCAACCTTACCATGACAACGAGAGTCCTAGACGTCACTATAGGTGGTCAAGAAGTAGACAGTAACGTGAACTTCAACAGCAGTGAATTACACAAAAAAAGCTGCTACTTTTATAAATGTATTTTGGAGAGGGTCGCTTGTTTACAGCATTTGTGTTAAGTTTAGCTAATTATGAGATGGTTGTGGTTTCATTGTTGACCTTATACATGTGTGGTGTTTTTCTTCATACCTAACTCATCTAACTCTTCTCATCTAATGCCAGCCTGTTTCTTTAATACATAATATAGTCCACACGGATGTTCTTAACTTCAACTCCGATTGTTGCTTATTTTGTCATTTAAATCTAGTGTTCGAGATATCCTTGATTTGAAACAAAAGCTTTGAGGCTTTAGCAGATACTTTTGTGTTGCGCGCAGGTGTACAAGCTCAAAATTCGAGCTTGTGTTCAGAACATGTGCGTTGGCCCCTGCGGGGTCACAGTCTCTCTCTTGTGTTTGTCATCACAGCCTTTGTTCCCCACAGGCCTGCTATTCTAGGAAGAAAAAGGTCATCTTCCCGTCGGATACTGGTACCTTAAGGATGCTCATAACCGCACACAGTCTCTGGTTTCTATAGAAAGAGGCGCGAGGTTCTCTGCTGATGATTTTTAGCCTGTTTAGTCTGTGTTGTTTCTTTATGTATTAGTGTTTAAAGTAGATGTAGAGACAGATATCCTATTAGGTGTCTCTAACAACATATGTAGACTTCCATTTGTATAGCTGAATAATTAAATAAAGTATTGCATGTTTGCTGTGTTTTCATTTAGGCTGCTGTGTATATGCATGTGTTTGTGTGTGTGTGGGTGGTTGACACCAAGCTCAAACAAATGCCATAGTGTAATTTAAGGTAGACTGAGAACATCTGCGCTTGTTGAGTACTGAGGTATGTGACAGTTGAAGCAGGAGCACTTACTCCCTTCTCTATTTATGTCTTCCTGTGTTCTCCCGATGTATGAAGGCAAAGTGGTGAGAAACTGATCCATGCAGGACACCCCTATGACAAAGTGACCCCCTGTAATTTAGCATGAGGCCCCCCCTCCCTGGAAAGTACAGAGAGGAGGGAACAAAAAAAGCGTATTTCATCACCTGGCTCCATACATGCGAAGAGATGGGACAGCTGCTTTTCAGCCACTGGAAAACAGCTACAGGGGTACACACCTCCAGTTTGAGGGGCAAATAAGAGAGAGAACCATGTGTTGCTGAAGGTTATGTGAGATCCCGCAAATTGGAGTTCAGCTCTCTTGGTCAGAAGAAAGATGCTTTCAGTTTGAGAATGATAGTTTGGTAGTTTAGCTGCTGATAAATGCAGGCCGCAGTGCATTGATTGGAACATTTAAGTGGGTGTGCCACCTTTTTCTTGAGAGTCTCCTGAAAACTCACAACACAGTGCCCCATGAAATATGTGATGTGCACACTGATTAAGCCAGAGATACTTTAGAAGTCCTCACCAACAGGATATCTTAGAATGGGTTTCAATACCTAAATGAGTAATGCTGTTGCAGCAGCTATAGATGGTTTAGATTAAATTGCCTGCTAGCAAAATATGATGTTCTCAGTATTTGCTTGTGAGTTTTCCTTTTTTTCCTGCGCGTAAACAGAGAGTTGGTTTCCCATGCGGCTGTGTGTATTTATACTGCTCAAAGCAGCAGTCACCGCAGGGTGGGCTTTTATTAAAGAGTTGTAATGAGTGAGAGCCATCATAAGCCAGTTGCCTATTGATTACCTATAAAGAGCACTCAGTGGAGACGTGCTGTGATCCATAGATAATGCTTTGCACAGGGAGGCTCAACTTACCCTGGTTCCAAACCTCTGCATTGCCACCCACATCTCAAATTTTGTTGAGCAATTCAAATGGATCTGGCAAACGGTTGTTTTCCAGGTTGGAGAATGAGCCTTTACGGGCAGGACTACACACTGCAGTGGTAGTGAGCTGTGTCAGTTCAAGACATTAAACGTACTTACAATCAGCCGTTAAATAATTTTAAAGCGTAAGTGTTAAACATAGGTGAGGTTGTGGCTCATTTGACAAGCATATTGCAGTAGAACAGACATGCACTGTTTATATACTTGCTTGCCCTACACTAACAGTATACCTGCTAATGCAGCCTCAGTGCTGAAAATGACGTCAAAGCAGCCAGACATGTCTTTCAGAGCAAAATCAAAACCTCCCACAGAAAGCAGCTAACAAGAAGGCAATCAGGCAGAATAATGGAGTGGTAACGAAATGGGCTTTCAATTTGAACATCAGTGCGGGCTCAGCTACCACGCCAATAAGACCTCAGCTTTGAAGTCATGACAATAAGACGCACAGAGACTTGTGGACATCCACATACACACAGGGCCGGGAACAACACACCGAATAAATACATTTATTCTTGTGCCAATAAAAAAGTTAGATTACATGTGAATGCTTCTCTACTAATGTATTCTGAGGCCTACTGCTAACAAACAGATGATTGATTTGTGAGTATGAGACACTGTAGTTCTCTTTTTATAAGACTGCTGCAAGCTTTGCCTTTGGACAAAATAAAACCAAGCAAAGGACAACATCAGTCTGGGAATGAATCTAAACAAAGTTTCCTTCTTGAATTTTTATGAGAGCCTAAGTTTAATGCATCATAGACAATACACATAATGTGTTCCATATAATGTTGAATAGAGAGGCAATTTCATTAATGAATTTTTATATTACCCCAGAAAATGTTTGCGTAGGCCTAATGGTAAAAATGTTCCTCTGTTATTGGAACTCTTGTTAATGGATTTGACTGTATGAGTTCCACATTTTTTTCCTTTTTTTTTCTGGTTGATTATCCCATTAGATATATATTAGTTCTGTTTAAGGGTTTAATTAATATATTACTAGCAGTATAATCAGTATAGCTTTAAGTACATTTACTCAAAAGACACAAGTATTTTTTTTATAATTGTGCTAGAATTTCAAGGCAAATATTGTAATATATTATTTGACAGCTGTAGATCCTAATTGGTTTACATATTCTTGTATTACACAATGACTACTAAAAATGTAATGTTGAAGATTATAGGCCAAACAACTAGTTTTTTGATTTGTCAATTATATATAATATATTATATACTTTATATTATATTTTTGTTTTTTACTTTTAATATTTTCAATAGTGTGAATTTACTTTCTTTTCTTAGATTGTCTAACCAGCTACAGTATGGGTCAGACTGAACAACCACTGTAACCACCGTGTCACTTTGAATTCTGCAAAATTTCTCACTGATATCTGTTTTACAAGTTTAATGAACCAGTTTTACAAAACAATCAGTGGATTGAGAAAGAAGTGGCAGTTTAATCAATCTATAATATTATAAGTGGCTATATGCTGATTAAACCCCTTTTTCAAGTGTATCAGACCTACATGTGGCCTTCCCAAAATAATTTGAACTTTCGCGTTTTAGTTACAGTGTTGCCATGTGGCATATTGCATATAATCTCCAGTTACGAGCATTATAAGCATCACTATGCGTCTTAACCACACTCTTGAACATATAGTTGTCTAAGCCACTGTCACTAAGAGCAGGGTCCGTGTGTGTGTGTGTGTGTGTGTGTGATTGCTGCACAATGCTGAAGCCTGTGAGAAAGACAGCTGCGCCTGCCCCTTGTACACAGGCTCCAAGAGAGAGATCTGTCTACTGGAGAGGGAATAGGGAAAAATGCATCATAATTTCTCAATAATGAAAGCAGAGCTGATAATGTCAGAGCTTATCAATATGAGCTTTAACATTTTAGCCCCAGTGCTTGTTTAATGCTGGGTTTCGGTACCCATCCCTAATCTCAACTGATTACTCTCAGTGGAGAAAAATACTGAGTATTCATTTTGCTTTTGGGAAAGCAAATGAGGAAAGAGGAGAGCGATGTTGTATTGAGACCCAGTGTAAACTGGCAAGATTCAATAGAAATTTTCTTGGAATAACAGCACTGTCAGTTGAAATCATAACACAATCTTTCTTGTTGTGAGTATTAAGTAAAACCATGCCCCGTAGCAGATTTGCTGCCAGACTCAATCAACTATTGTTTGATGTTCTCCAAACTAATGTTGTGGCAAACCCAGGGCTTAAAAGATTTAGGGTGGCTTGTGCAAAACTACATGTAAGGTACAGAAGGCTTACGCTGCAGCATCCACTTTTTTATCTTGGAACTATAAGAGAGCTGGAGGTGAAATATATGCTCTACATCTACATGACCTCTTATACAAAATAAGTCCTCAATCATTTTCTGAGGGACCACATTACAGAAACTTAATAACTTGCAAATGGTATCTTAAGCGTTTGGTAACCATGGTAATTAAAGTTAGGACCTGATTGAGAAAAAGTACAAATGAGCAGTTCTTAAGTTATTGCAGAATTATCTATTTTACAGCCCCAGATATTCATATTGTTTTACAATGGCATTGACACAAATATGTTTCCCAGTACTGTAGATCATTACTGGGGGGAGAAAGCATGACGGCAGTCCTGGAATGGACAGAGAACATACACTATGTGTAAGTACAGCTAGATGCACAGGTCCCCCTGGGGCTGGAGACCGGGTGGTGAGATTGAGGAGTCACCCCCATCACTAGTGATCCATGCAGGTCGACACACAAGCCAACATCCCCTTGACAAACACACAGAGCAAGTGTTGTTGCGACACACACACACGCGCCTCAGACAGTTCATTTCAATGCAAATAAGTGTTCACCCCTCTTCTGGGAAGAGTTCTTGGCAGACTGCATTTTCTCTTCTCGATCATATCGAAGATCTAGATTATATAGTGAGCTTTCGGGCAGAACCAAACGGCTATGAGTACATATAGTGCATTGCCTGCTTGAACTGATTTATTGAGTTTTATGTTAA
The DNA here is from genome assembly GCA_015106735.1 of Paratilapia polleni. Classification (NCBI taxonomy): domain Eukaryota; kingdom Metazoa; phylum Chordata; class Actinopteri; order Cichliformes; family Cichlidae; genus Paratilapia; species Paratilapia polleni. Next base: position 20,017 of record VUQI01009594.1, read on the forward strand.
GTAGAAGGGACTTTTTATCCTGCACTTTGTTAATGCAGTCATGCTCATTGTGAAAGATGTGTATTTACAATGTCTTAAATCCACAGTATAGCTTTTAATTGTTTAGCATCACAGAGTTGGTGTATTGTTATGCTGATGTATGGTCCACTCTACACTGTATGCCTGCAGCATTAAAGATGAAGCTACATTCCCAATGGGCCTTTGTCCTCAAAAGAATGGAAGCTCCTCGCTTCATCGGATAGATTACAGCCAATTAAATGTGTCCGTTATCACCCATTAATTACCGCCACCACTTCTGCTAGAAATAGGCCTGACCAAGCAACGGCCATGGACGTGAAATTGACCCAAATACATCAAGATGAGTTTCCATTTTTTACCTCTTTAATCAGCTCTCATCAACAGAGGCCTATCATTGAACCAAGTCATCTTTCACATTGATTCCCAGTTAGATGAGTTTTGCTGGGTTAGCATGCATACGGTACATTTGTATATGTATGTGTTTATGTTAGTCAATGTACATGGATATATACGTGCGTTTGGATATATATGTGCATTCATTTGTGCGTGTATGTTGCTACTTGTGCTTGTGTTTTTTGCGTACACTGCTCCACGTGCAAGTGCTGTGTGCGTGCGTTGGGTATTTGAGGTCAAAGCTGATGGAGTCGGCTTCCTGAGAGACATGCAGCGGCCCTGAAGGATTGACACTCTGTGACACCTCTCTCCGTCTGCCTGATTAGTCACCTCTTTGATGTAGCAGCCTATATTAAGGCTCTTAAGTAGAAGACAACCTGACACTTGCCAGCTGAATAGGGCTCATAATACATAATACTGAAACACCATCTTCCATCATACGTCAAACTTAAACACTTTTTTACCTCCCTACTGCTACTTTTTGGGTGTGTTGCTGATTGTTTGACTGTTGTCAGTTTTTTCTGAAAGTGCTGCATGTGGGCCTTTATAAAATCTGAGAAATTTCAGGGACTGATAGCAAGATCATATTTCATGTCCGTCTACTTTTTTTTTTTTGTTCCTCTTCCTCACTCTCTCCCCCTTGTACTTTCTTCTTTACAAGCTCAGGGGAGTCGACAGCTGCCCTCTAACCCTGAAATCAGGCATTAGAGGAACAGCCTGACAATTAGTCTGCTATTGCCTCACTGGGATGGGATCAGAATAACAAGACAAAGAGCAAAAGAGAGGAAGACAGACAGGTTTAAGATATATTCCTGCCTTGGGAACATTTGAAGACACCTATTAAGGGTTTCCTTTTTCACAAAGTGGTGCATTATCATAACCTTGTAAGGGTCTGGTTACTTTAGTAGCAAGTGACATTTTAAAAATTCACTTCCTGGCAAAATATGTGATGGTATACTTAGTAAAATGTTTGTGCTGCTATCCAGACAGCGAATTATTTCAAGGCAATGTATTAGTACTTGACTTTTGTCTCATGACTGACTGCTAATCATGTCACATCTGTTATTTGTGGAGTGGTATATATTCCAACAAAGCAGGGTTATATAAAACCAGATGGTGGGACAGAGCTAATGTCAGCTTCTTTTCCAAACTGGCCTCCAGATTGGTTTTCTTTTTGGCTAATGTTAGCTAACACTAGCTCTTCTGCTAACACTGGCCACTTTCAAGCCATGTAATGTAGCAAAATACTGGCTTGAGTGGATACAATTGTCTTATTCATCTAAACCCCAGGGCTCATAATAATAACTAATAATTTAGCTTGCAATTTTCAAATTACTTTATCAGTTTCAAACTAACCACCAGAAAAATATGTAGTAGTTTACTAGAATGCCAACATTATTGCTAGCAAAATTAAAGCTAATTAGAAATATTAGTTGGATAGCAGGCCTAGAGACTGGTCAGTGACCCCCTGGTAACCTCCTTCGCTTGAGAAAAATGTGTATTCCCCGAGTGGTTGCTGGAGGCTGCTATCTGTCACTAGGTGAAATTGGTCGCAAAGAGGTATACAGTACTCCACCGAAAACCTCCTTATGATTGCTTTGGTTGCTAGCAGATTGCCGTGGTCACAGGTAGTTTGTATGGAAGATGCCAACTTGTCTGCAAACATTCACCAACTACTTGCTAAGTGGTAGTAAAACTGTGAAGAGTGCAACACAAACCAGAAAAGGACACCATTTGCTTTCAAGGTAAAAGTTGCATCTTTTGAAACATGTTGGTTTCAGCGGTAAGGCACAGCTTTTACTTTGACGCAAATGTTCTCCATTTCCGGTTTGCGTTGCTTTTTCAGGTTTCACTACCGCTCAGTGGCTAGTTAGCAAGTTTTTGCAGACATTTCCTTGCAAACTATGGGCAACGCGGCAGTCTTCTAGTGACCAAACCAATCACAAGGAGGTTTTTGGTGCAGCACCCTCTTTTTTACCCAGCGACAGCCAGCAACCACTCGCCAACTGGCCGGGGAGTACTTTTCCCTAGTGACCTGAAGTTGCCAGGGGGTCGCCAACTGGTCTCGAGGCCTGGGTGAGGCTTGAAGTGATCCATGTTAAGAACTCATGTTTTATCAGAGACATTGAGGTATTGATCTTAGTCAAAAATAAATCATGCTACCACACAAAGCAAAGCTGTAAAACTAATAATTGCTTTATACAGAACTAAACAAGAACAGTACAAGACCATCATGCAGCACATGACAATACATGACAGCGTAGCTGTTGCCGCTTATTTGAGCGATGCAAGCGGCAAGAGTGCAAGCAAGTCCAATTGGCAGTTTACTTAAGAGACGCAGGTGCCATTAACAAACAGCTGCTTTGTCTGTTTATGGAGAGAATCTTTAGTGACTAAATTATTTCCTAATTTTGTTTGCATGGAATGCATCTAACTAACTTTGTCATAACTGTGTGTGTGTGTATGAGGAAACGCAAAGAAATGTATTTTAGAAAGCTAGGCACCTAAAGCAGTACAAATAGTATAATGTAGCAAAACTAACACAGGCTTTCTTCTTCACACACAGATATACATTACTTTGACATATGGACTGTTAAAAGAGCAAAGTGAGAGATGAGATAAGTGATGAATTGCAGAAACTTTCAACCTGCTCTTGCACATATGAAAAAAAATAAACTTTGTATGAATGTGTGTGTGTGTGTGCATGTGTTTAAGCGATCAAACTTTCTTGCAGCCCTGTCAGCTCCACGGTTGTAGAAAACATTTTACAAGATCAAAGCATTTAACACTCCCGAAGCCCTGGGCACCAGCCAGCTTCCTCCAAACGCATTTCTTCACACACACACACACACACACAAACACACACACACTAGCCATACTAGTTCATCCAGCCTTTACCCCTGCACATCTCTGGGGATTTTATAACACTGAAGTCACCCAAACATTCCACCTGGAAACGACCGCCACCAGGTTCTGAGATAAGCTGAACATAGTTGAAGCCCCTCAGCTCTCGTCTCCTGAGCAGCAGCCACACCAGCAGCAGAGTGGTATCAGCTCGACCACAGCAGTCACGCTCCCTCCCTTACTTCCTATCTCTCTACCCCTCCTCCCCTCCAGGTGCTCTTTGACAGAAATAATTGAGGTGGGGAGGTGGTGGGAGGTTAATGAAGCACTCCCAACACACAGCTGACCTTTCCCCAGCCCCTGCGCAAATCATCGCAGCACAGTTTTTTGGACATTTTTAAATGAAAGCCTTTAAATAATTTATCTAACTATAGTTCCCGCAAGGCCCTTCATTAGAGGTTGGCCGTGACATTTTCCTCCTCCTCCCCCCATCCTCTCATACTTACCGCCTCACATCCAGTCCAAGAATATCACTGTTGATTTCTCTCGCCTTTGTCTCTCTTCTGCTGTCATCTCTTTCTTGGTCTCTCTGTCTCGGTCTCAGTGTCTGTTTCTCCTTCTCTCTTTCCCTTTCTCACTCCATTTCTCCCTGTCTCACATTAGCCGCATTAAAGATTGAGATCTCTGGTGTGCTCCACGCGTGGCTGTGAAAATGACAGCCGGGTGTCAAGACATGAGATGTGATTTTGCCGTGGTGGAATGGAAATGGAGCTTATTTAATCCTTAAATGTGTTGCGGGCTAACTGACAGTCAAATAGATTGCAAGGAGGAAACAATGAAAAACCTGAAAACTGATGAATCATTCGATCAAGTACCAAACTGTACACTTGTCAGTGAGCAAATTAACAAGTTCTCTCCTGTCTGATTACCTGTGTATTGTTTGGTTGTATAATTGGGAAGCTAGCTTTCCTTAGAGAGAACTGACTCTGCCATTAAGACAGACAGGCAGACTTAACCTTTATGCCTTCACTTTACTTTATTTTAACAGGAAACAGAATGGATGGTACTGACTTCTGATTCACACTTGATTGTGTTGAAGACAGATTTGTAAAAACTTGTGTTAGAAATGGGTGACAAGGCAGGTGCAGTTACCAGGGAGGAAATCAGAGCTATTAATTAACAAACCCCTTTGCAAACAGATGGACGTATAAGCGTGCCCGCACAGGCATGAATCAGACACAGCATAACAAAGTCACCCTCTCTGTCTGGTGCATTGCTGTGAAAGACAAAGCAAACTAGATCAAATATATATTAAGTGAAGAACGTTGTCATATTACAAGAAATACACTTCATCAGGTCTGTTTTGCTTATGAAACTGAGAAAAATGAGATGTGACAAGCATTTGAGTTATGCAATATTGATATTAGTGGAAATGTTATCAGATACAATGTGTGAGACAGTGTAGAAACCCAGGCCTCCCAGGGGAAGAGCAGTAGTAAGGCAATATCCGCAGACACTCACACAACTTGAAAGGCTTTTGTATAGCTGGAGGCAGTTTTCCAAAAAATCCCAGCAAGTCACTTAAGCAGACCTCAAAGAGTAAGTGTGATTTAACCTTTTTGGTAGCCAACACAACTATAACCAAAGCAGAACCCCAAGCAAATCACCAAAGTATCAGGGTTTTTGTTGCACATAAAAAAATTGTTGGCGCCCACCAAAGACGTTTTGGCCTTTGAAAAAAAAAAAAAAGAAGATTTGTAACCATTTTCTTAAGTGGTGTTTATTTAGGCAAGCCTAGACTGCTGTTAAGTAAGGTCCTTATTCCTTAACGGGATTTGCTTACGTGTGTAGTATCCCCCACCCCACCCCCCAAAGGTTCATTATGAGCCAAGAGAAACCCTGAGCATATTCACCAGTTTGGCAGTCTTAAGGCCGCCTCGGCACGGCACACAGAGAAAAATATTCCTGTTAAAAACACATTTGTTAGTTTGACAAAATACACCTTACATCTGGAAATGCAAATACAGAAACGCTATCCCTCTTGGTTCAAGAGATGTGTTCGTCTGGCAGGAATAGACAAGTCCGGTGACTAATTTGTGTGCTCCTCCATCTGGTGCGCCAGCATTACCTGGGTGGCAAGCCACAGCGACAGTGTCTACTGCTGCCAGTGACGGGAGCACGGGCAGTCAGAATAATGATGTTAGGCAGTGGCCCAGTTGCTGTTTGTGATGCTGGCTTTGGGTTGCCTTGGTTAGAGCAAGTAATGTTTTAATTGAAAATAACACCACAGTAGGTGGATTGAGTTTTTCTGTGCAACCACCAAAGCCCTTAGAGAGCACCTTAGCTAATATTAACTCGCTAAGCGGTGTTAACTTTTCTGACTATTTCACCATGTTAATTTAGCCAGTTGTACTAATCACTGTGAGACTAAATACTGGTAATCAAATATTCATTTCACATTCGGTTTTACTCCAGTTTCCAGTAAATGTTTGCACAGCTGAGAACTGCACTGGTCCCTCACTGATTTTCTAGACACGGATGTCGGGTATTAAATTGAAAGTAGAAAATTGTACTCTTAGGACAGCTTGCATTTCAATGTGTGTATCTTGTAGATACTGTAGGGGTGGGCAATATAGCCTCAAAATGATATCACAATATTTCAAGGAAATTTGCAATAATGATTTTTATGATTTAAAATGAAACACAGAGCAGCATTTTATTGGTGATTGTGCAAACAAAATGAGAGGCGTTTTCCATCCCTCATTTCCAATAAGTGACTGTCATTGATGACAGAATGCCGAATTCGGAGTGTGAATCTATTCCCACAAGGTGCCAGCAGCAGCAGTATTATAATGCAATAGTAGTGATTCAGCTTCGTATACAGTGACACAGCATAAGTGAAATGTAAGCACAAAAGTAGTAGGTAGTGTTTTCCCTGGAAATTTTAAGTAAAAGTATAACAAAACTGCTTAACATTTTAGTTTAACAATAACTAAAGAAACTTACCTTGTACCTCTTCAGGAGCCTGCGCAGTATTGTCATATAATAAAACTGAAAAATATTGTGTACCTGGGATGCTGTATCTTGGGTTGAGCTTTCTAACCAGCTGCTTAAAGCCCTCCTTAGCTACCATGTAACCATAACAGTAATTTCCATCCACCTTTTGCTCTACCTGTCACATGGAGTGCAACTGTTGAGTGCTCCAGCATTGCTCGGTTGAGTCATTTGTTTACTTTGGAGCTGCACATCACCAGCTGCTCGTATCTCCTCCTTGCGGGCCCTCATAGCTTCGTTGTACTCGACAGTGTGTTTTTGCCTCAAGTGGCGAAACAAGTTTGTTGTTTCCCCCTTAAGCGCTTTTCTTGTATACTTTGCAAAGTATTGTGCTTTGTTGGAAGTTGTTGAAGTAGCTCCCTTTTTAGGTACTAAATTGTCATCGGAGGCTGATAAGCTGTCGCTATATCATTGATATCATGATATGACACTTTTTTTATTATGTAAAATACTAGTATACTGGTATTATCGTTAATGGTATGATATGGTACGGCCCTACTCCACTGCAGTGATGGGGACTTGTTGACATCTGGTACTTCCCAAGATTTGTCTATAAATAGAGATGTTACTTTTGGTAATTAGCTAAAAGCGAAGAAATCACAGCAAATTGTGTCTAAGTTCACCATTACTCCAAATACACAAGTTCAGATTGTTGATCCAGCCTTTCATTTTCTTTCACTTACCCAATTCAGGGTCACAGTGGGGCTGGAGCCTGTCCCAGCTGTCACAGGGTGAGAGGCTGGGTACACCTCAGACAAGCTGCCAGTCTGTTGCAGGACTGAAACATAGAGACAGACCATGCTCACATTCACATTTTAAAATCACAAAATAACCTAACATGCATGTTTTTGGACTGTGGGAGGAAGCTGGAGCACCTGGAGAGAACCCACACAGACACGAGGAGAACATGCAAACTCCAAGCAGAAAGGCCCCAGCCTGGATTCAAACCAAGGACCATCTTGCTGTGCTAACCACCGCACCACTGTGCCGTCCTGTTGCATTGATGTTATCTGAAAAAAAATATATCCTTAGGTTTGTGGCAGCTTAAGAGTAAAGGGAGTTGTTTTAGCTGATTCTTGATCAGAAAGGGTTCTTTTAGCTTTGTTTTATCAATCAAAAAACAATCAGTAAAGAGCGAAGGATCTGTCTTGGTGGTGACAATCACCCACACTTGCATAGATATTTATATGTTTTCCATTGCTGTGTTTCATGGATGTGGCTGGCCATGAAGGAACATAGCATCTTCATTCTGAGTCAAACATGCAAAGCTTTGATTGTTTAATTTTTCTTTACTGTGGTTATTATATAGTTAATATAAACCTATTGGGTGCATAATACTACTTAAATTGTGCAGCTTAATGGCAAAATAACTTGCTGAATAATTTCTAAAACCTAAAATTAGATTTCGGTATGTTGTATTTCGTTGGACTTAAAGTGTCTCATGTTGTCTTGCAATTGCATTAGACTTCCTGATTGTAATTCTCTCACCATGCTCATTAGATCATTTGACAACAACACCATGAATCTTTTACTCACTTCATTAGTCAGGATGTGTTTTCACTCCCATAATAAATCTGTTTCTTTGCCACTGCAGCTCCTTCTTTTTCACTGATGCTCTCTTGCTCTCTTGCTATATCAGAAGTTCTTTATTACCTGGAAACAAGAGCAGATTTATGCCTTTGTCTGGGTAGGTATGGTTTACAGTGTGAGTTGTGAGAGATGAGTTGTGTGCAGGATTCGTTTTCAGGCCAGAGGAGAGGAGAGGAGAGGAGAGTGTTATCTGCTTGTCTGTTACCTTGTTCTGTAGTGGATGCAGGCAGAGATATTAGGGAAGGACTGCTTCATTAACTCTCAGGGACCATGGCCATGGTCTAGCTGTGGCTGTCTGTGTCGCTCACCTTGGAAGACTGCTGCTCTTGCTCTTTTTTCCTTTCTCTTGCTCTCACTTGTGTGTGGTCCATTCTGCTCCCTCTATAAGGCCAGCATTTGTATTAATACCAGGGGTTGCCATGCGAGATGCATTAGATTGACGTGTAAATTTCGCTTACATAAAGATAGATAGCCTAATCTAACAACAGGAGGGCATTTATAAGTAGTCACCTGCTGGCTAAACTTGGACAACTTTCCACATGAAAAAACATTGTTGTTTCAAAAGACAAGATAAAGTTTGGATGTGTGTATTACAGAATAAAGGCAAGTCGAATGGCCCATTTAGACTCCTCTAATGTGCTTTGACTCAAAACACACCAAAGACTAAAGCATTAAGAAAACAAGTTATTTGTACGACTGTTCTACAAAGTAACAATGCCTCAGTGTTTTTATTGTTTTAACGGAGGTAGGTTAATGTTTTCACCTTGGGGACTTGAATATTTTCCCGTGGCTATGTGATTGCATTTTGATGATTTCCTGTGTCGTGCGCCTGGCGATACGCTTCACTTGTTTCAGCAGGTCATGCTATATTTCAGAGAGAACAAAGGGCGAAATGCAGTATTAGTTGCTGCCTCAAACACATTGCTTTACCGTTCTGCTTTCAGGATCTAAACATTTTGAGTGTAGGAGTTTTTGCATCCCATTTTTCTCCTGGCGCGGAAATGCAGACACACACAGGCAGACACACACACACACACACACACACACACAGAACTATCACAGTAAGTGATTGGATGTTAACCAGTCTGGAATAAAACAGATGGAAAGGCTGCGCTACAGCACCAAACACAGGAAATGGATTTATTCAACCCACCCTCCTTCTGTTTTCCCATAATCCTTTACTGTCTTCTGGCCTCCCACCATTACACACTGACGTACAATGATACACTGATCAGCCACAACATTTAAAGCACTGACAGGTGAAGGGGATAACATTAATCATGTCATTACAATGCAACAACATTTGCTGTGAAACCTTTAGCCCTGGCATTAATGTGACACGTACCACCCATGTAAACATTTTTGCTGACACCATCAGAGGTCCCGTGTCTATGCCCTGATGGGTCGGAGCTGTTTTGGCAACATGAGCAGGACCTACACAATATTAAACAGGTGGTTTTAATGCTGTAGCTGATCTTTGTGTATTTAACCATCTCATCACCATACCCAGCGTACATTCAGCTGCCTACATTCTTTTGAAAAGAGTCCATGACTATGAAGACATTGATATTGAAAGTGAAAGGATTGAAGGATTTGAAAAACATCCTTGGTCCACCATCGTTGTTTATGTTAGAATGATGTCTAATTAGTGATGTCAGATGACTCCAACGATGTATTCTGTTCCACCTTTCCAATTTGAAGCCAAGTGTAACATAACCGAGGAGAAAAACATTACTCAAACTGTACATCACAAGAAGACAATCACAGAGTGTGGTTTTATGATAAAACACCTTCCACTAACAGTAATTTAAGAGATTAATAACCATAACCATAATATAGTCTCCCTCTGCTTTTTTAAATCCAAGTTAGTGTAATGTTTGCGCGACTAAATGTGATCCGTAATCTCCGGCCACTCGTAATTGGCGAGCAACGTACACTAGCTGACTGAACTGGCAGCTTGTCAGCTTCCTCTGTGATCAGGGTTGCGACGTTTGGCAGCAAAGCCTCTAGTTTTGTTCCATCCTCTGCACGGATTCAAATCGTATCAGCATTTCAAAAGTGTTTCCTCTGCACGGGGTGTTTTATTTTGAAAACTGACCAGATGCTGTCTCTATGCCTGTGTGTGACTTCCTGCTCTCCCCACCTGCTATGTGCAGCTTGACACAGAGTGCACAGCTGCTTCTGTGAGGCTTCTGAAATGCACTGCAGCGCATCTGGTGGAATTGCAAGCATTGTCTTGAGTGGCAGCAATCAGCTCCTGCAGCTTTGTGAGCTCTTTTAGTTGAATAAATGCATAAAATGCACTGAGAGAGAAGTACCAAAAACACAGCCGTGGGTCTTCTGGAAGTTTTCTTCATCTGCAAGCATTTTCAGCTTCTTTCTCCTTTTCTTATCGACAGGAAAGGTGTGAAGACTAAAATCACATCCCGTGTTTCCTTTCCACTGGAAATTACTACCAAAAACAGTGCAGTGTGGCATTTTTTCACAAGTCATACTCCAGACCACTGGAAATAATACCTATATCATTCACCCAGAATGTGTTTGGCAAATTAGTGGCTGATTTTGTAGGTTAAAAAATGTATGAAACATTTAGGATTTTTAAAAAAATTATATATTTCATGTGTTTTACAGAGTGCTTCAGCAGGAGAGCGCATTTTTAGCATATTAAGGCCCACAAGTTGAAATAGTCAGGATTCCTTTTAATGCAGACATCAAATCTGCGGATGGCTGTAATGTGCAACTGAAATTCTTAAGTGTAATTCAGTTGGTGAAGTTGTTGCAGTGCCCAATCAATGTACCTCGCCTTTCCCTCTCTGCTTTTTGCATACCACTGCAACTTCCCCAGAACTAATTGTGGAGATACTTAATGGAGATGGCTGGCTGCAGCAGCGCACTGCCGACCAGGAGAATGCGAGCTTTTATGTTAAAAGCTGCCACTCCTTTCCACACCGTCACAGAGGGACGAAAAAGTTGCTTTGCTTTTCTGTGTATGTTGGTGATCGCTGTGTGCATGTGCGTGTTTGAGCATATGTCTGTTTATTTATCTGTGCCTACAATCCTCTCTTCAGATAACTTATTCACCCCTCCAGCTACTTGTTCCTTTAGCACAGTGACAGCCTAACACATCAGTGCTGTTGCCTCCTTTATTGCTGTTGCCACTCACATTAATAATTCGCTTTTTTGTTAACTGGCTGACGTAAAGTGGGCTAATCCCTTTATGAGAGGAGAGGGTGAGGCTGAATTTGTCAGCGAGTGTTTGTTAATGAATCAAGCTTGTATCATCGGTATGCACAATGTGTTATTGTGTAATGTGCAGGCGGGTGTGTGCGTTTTGTCTGGGAGGGAGCAGGGCTAATTTCCACCCTGCTAGGGTCCTGGAGGACTAAGCTGCTTTTGACCTGATAAGCTCATTAGAATTCCACACTAATTACAACAGGCCCTGTTTGGCTGTCACCAGATGAGAACAACAGGTCCCGACCACATCAGCCTACCTTAGAGTGAGAGTAAAGTAGTGGAATACAGGAGAGTATGTACAGAGGCTTGTGAGGAAGAGAGAAAGGAAATGAGAAGGGGAGTGAAGAAGACAAAGAGAAAGGGAAATGAATTGTTCAGCTGTCCAGGTAAAAGTGATTAAGAAAATTATTAAGACTAGTACAAAGCGCAGTAAGCATTACAAACAGAGAATCATAGAGCCTTGATGCAAACAAAGGACGACAGTGACAGGAGGAAGAGGGAGAGACAGGTGGGAGAGAACAAGAGAGAAAGATTGTAAATTAGCCGGGCCGCCGCAGAACGTTTTCTCTGACTTGTCGAGGCTAAACTGAGGGCAGCAGGGAGTGGGGCCCGATATGTCAGAATCTCCCTGGCAACCAATCCTTCAGCCACCCCCACACACACACATACATACATACATACATACATACACAAACATACACACACACACTCTGCACGCAGCACCCTGTAGAGGCTGGGCTGGGGTGTTGTTTGCATCCAGGCCCAGATTAAATCAAAAGCATCCCGGAAAATTTATAACGGGGTTTCTCTCTGCCTTTTTCACATGCTGAAATTCAGACATGGCTTTCTTTTCACTCTTTTACTCTTTTATTTATCCTTCTCCACCTCCCTCCTGTCTTTCAGTCTGTCTCGCTCAGCCTTTCATGCGTCCCCCATCTTATTTCTCGCAGTGTCTTTCTCTTGTAACTCAGGCTGCAGTGCCCGCAGTCAAAAGGATCACTTGTCTCTATTCAGTGCGTGTCTCTTGTGTCTATGTGTGCACTTGCATGTGTTCAGATGTGTGCATTAAAGTATCTGTCTGTTTGAGCGTGGGATGTGCTGTCTGGGGGGTAAAAGCACTCACAGGGGACTGTCAGCCTCGACCTCTATTATTCCTATCCATTTGCTATTTCCTCTCACACTGCAGCAGAATGTGAAAGGGAATTATTAGAGTATGTCGATTTGTTCTCTGTGTCAATATGAAGCGTCCCTCTAATCCCACTGTAGTGCCATAGTCAGTCATTCAGACACTCTGTCTGCCATAGTCCAAAGCCTGTAGAGCCAGAGGCCTCACTCATTAACTTGGCCTTTGTAAGAGACAGCAAGCCACCCCTGAGGCAATCGCCTGTTTATGTGTGAGACGTGAGTTCGATTATTTGTGCGCTTGTGTGTATGCTGGTATATTCTTTTGCATGGGGACGTAACGTGTGTGTTTGTAATCGATTTAGCTTACTCCAGGGCAGCGTGCTTGCTGCCCCTCAGCAGCAGCTGGTGGGTGGGCAGAGCAGAGATGAGTGGGTTAGCCCCTGGCAGACTTCTGCACCCTGGGAGCAGTAGCTGCTGGCGCCAGCCATCTTTTGGCACCGCTTCTTCCCCAGGTCCTCCAAAGGCTGCGTCCCTCAGGAGATGTGCACGATTGCAGATGGGTCTGTGCGTAAATGTCTGTTTGTGTGGCAAGTCCGTTAAGATATGTGTTTTTCGGCTGCAATGAAATTGTGCAGCCATGTATGTGTTAGTGGCCATAATGAGTGTGTGATGAGGTTTGTGTGTGTCGAGCCACATGACCAGCAGTGTGTCCATGGAAGCTGCAGCCATGTAGCCCAGGCAGAAGAGGATGGTGACACTTTACTCCACTGGGATGACACTTAATTGGACTCAGTGTTGGGCTCTTTCACTCTACTCACTTCCTTCACTCACTGCAACAGTGTCTTCATCTATTATTATTGTATTAATGTACTTATTGTATATTAGTTTCTCTTTTGCTTTTACCTTTTCAAAGTTTCCAAATTAAAACGCTCACTGCCGCTATCTACTTCAACCCCCCGCTCTCTTGTCTGTCTCTGTCTGACTTTCTCTTCCTCTTGTCTTTCTCTTCCTGTCTCTCGCACTCATCCCTCCCTCCTAATTTCAGAAACAGCGGCGGGATCGATCGGTGGTCGCAGCCTCTTTTCTCCCCGCCCCTCTCAAATTTATTATTCTCCGAAACACTCACACACCGATGGCCCCCTGGAGGGCTGGGCTGTGCAGCTACCAACACACACACACACACACACACACAGGCGTACTCTCACACATATATGCCATCAATGTCAGATGTTGATGCATTATCACATCACAGTAGTGAAACACACACAAACACATACACACAATAACATGCCCAGTGTCGCCTCATACATTATAGATGCACAGAATAAAGCAAGATGTACTCACACATGCACATTAATTTAAGCAAACACAGACACTTACTGACACAAAAACCATAATAAGCTGGGGGATCCTGGTCTGACTCAGCATTTCACATCTACTGGTAACAGTGTAGCTTTATCTAGATCAGTGATGGCATAGTTTTAGCAGCCTTGTGGAGATGAAGGAGGTTATATAATAGCCATACTGAGAGACGTAACCCTAATCTTAAGTGAAAATGAAAAAAAGGACAGTGCTTTAGGAATTTGTTTATTCTGGTTTTAGAAGTAAAGGATTTTCAAAGGTGGCGTGATTGCGTAGACGAGCTGATAAGGTGTGAGTGAATGAGGGTCATAGTGCAAAATGATGTAAAGATACATGCAGGTTGATTTTGAAATTGAGCAAAAACCTCCAATTAGTCCAACTTGTGGCACTTCAGTACTTGAATAACAGAAAGAATAGAACGTGTGCAGGAGATTCATTGCAGTTTTTGGACTAGGATGTAACAGTCTGAACCAGTGGTGTCATTTCTACGGTGAAATGAGAGAACAGGCCCGCTAACTGTTTGTCTTCCTCACTTTTTGTAGCTACAGTTAGATTTTGTTTCTAAAGTCTCTCTAAACAACTGTATCCGTTTACTGTCCTACCACATAATATGACTTCAGTGATCACCATGCAATCAGAGCAATTCACTTAACAAGCAGCAGGTCCTGTGTGAACTTTATATGTCCCGGGCTTCACTTTTCAGGCAGGGTGTCCTACTTTATTGATGATGGTTCACTGGGGTTAAATGCAGCCCAAAATCAATAGAGACGCTATTCAGGAAAAACGTCGGTTTTGCTGTTGTTGCAAACAAACACAGACTTTAGAAATCCTGTAGCCCTAAAAAACAATAAAAGAAAATAACAAAAGTGAAGAAAAATTAATTAACTTTGCACTCAGTCTGAGTACACTTTACAATCTCCAAAGCACTGACCTTTCAAACTCGTCACTTCACTGCACAGCACATCAACCTGGATGAATAAGCTAAAAGCTGGGCTTCAAAAATAATCGAAGAAGAATAGTTTTAGCCTCCTTATTTTTATTAAATTCACCACATAAGAGAGCCACACAGATGATTTTGAGAAAAAACCTTTGTAAGTATGAAAGATTTGGGGAGAATTTGAGCAGAATTTGAAATGTGGGGTTTACTTTCAACAAAAGGACAGAAGTGCAGTTTGTGTGTCTGTCTGTACGTCAGTCCTCCCTGCAGACTCTTTGCTTTGTTATTTTTTACTCTTTGGCCTGGGGTGAGAGCAGAGGGATGTGTTTTGACGAGATAGTTATTAAGAATGCGTTTCTCATACACGTGAGGCCACTGGCCTCCATCAATTTCCTCCCTGAATCTGGCAGCGTGCTGTCGTCCTCTCCTCCCTCCTATTTACCACTCTGCTTTGACTCAGGCCGCAACTTCCAATTTACACACAGCTACAAATCACCCACACTAACTTTGGGAAGCTGAGTTGTCCATGTTCAAAGAAGGTTTGATGGTGTAAGCTAGGCTAATAGGCTGGAAGTAAGAGATGCAGGGAGAGTGCAGGTGGGTTTTTCAGATAATGAGGGACTCGTTTTCAAAGGTTTGGATGATGATATCACAAGTTAAAGCCAGATGGGTAGGAGGAGGGGGTTATATGACTTTCATCTACTTGATGGCGAGAGGAGATCATTCTTTTTCATATTATGCCACAGTGTTTGCTCTGTATTTTTGTCCATCTATAGTGGAAAGCAAAGCGCAATCATCCAAGGCCCTGGAGGAGATCCGATCCGAAATTGCTGCTTTATGGCACACTCGACATGTTTCATTTCATTAGCTATTTAAATTGCTTTAGCTGAGTAATTTACCTTACGTTTAACACTGACCATCTTGACTTCACTTTAAATATGAATCCTGATGGCTACCTTTCATCAGCTTAAGTCTCCCTTAGATGTCGTCTTCTCAGATGTTCAATCTGATTGAGGAGCAGAGAGAAAATGGAGATGATAGGGACAAGTGTGACCTGTACTGTGTTTGAGCTTACCATTACCATATGGTAATATCTATCCTGCCTGATAATTTAAGGAGACTAGTCTGAGTGAAACCTGGCCATGTGAGTTCAACTAGCCTCGACATGCTGCATGCAGAGCAGAGAGGCAAGATTAGTAGCTGCAGTAAGTGAATGTATCAAAGCCTGTGTTTTTCAAAAGCCCTGCAGTTATTGCTTACTGTTAGGCCTATAAAGTGGTTTGTAGTGTATAAAATAATCATAAACATTATAATCTCATTCTTGCACAAACATCTTATCATAAAACAACAGCGGGCATAAAACTTCATTAAAGGACAGAACATAAAAGCAACATAAAAGAAGTCAAATAAAATAATGATTGGGAGAATTTGAAACTCATGCATAAACTCATGCATAAAAAATGGGATTTCTGAAGATTATGCTTATTTTTTGCCAAACTGCAGCAATTGAAATGCTTGGCCGTACATGACAAAGACTGAACCACGTTCAGTTTTCTAGACTTCGCTGGGTCTTGCTTGCTTAGAGACACAGAGATTTCTATATACATATATTTTCTTTATCTCTGCCTATCTAATTTTTCAGATATTGGTTCTCAGAAAGTGAGGACATGCCTTTGTTTTTTTTCAAAGCCGCCTTTGAAAAGTAGCATGAGAAGGAGTGATGTGTCTGATAACAGCGCGCACACACACACACCTTGCACAGCACAAGCCCATATCACACAGTGCCCAAGGATGGCAGGCTTTCACTTTTAAAAGACTGTTATGGAAGACCCATTACAGTGCAGAAGGTTTCAACCTCAATTATATGGAGAATATATAGTAGTCAGGTCGCTAATGAAAATGGAGGAGAGTGTCTACTCTTGCAAACAGCTTTCTGTGAAAGATGGGGAAGTAATCTATTCTCTTTACGAGGAGCAGTACTTTTTCCCCCTCTGATTGCCACAGCTTTAATGAAGAGCTTACATACCTGAGGGGAATGATTCAGGAGCAAAGCATCAGCCAACATATTGGATGTGGCTCTAAAATGGAAGTCAAGGAAAGCAGGGCTTTACATTGTATGTGTGTGTCTGTGTGCGCGCGCGTGTGTTAAAACCTGTTGTTGATGCCTGCTTATCTTAACTTTACTTCGATTTAACAAGCAAAAGAAAACATACAGAAATATACATTTACACTGAATATGCGAGTAGATCGGTGAACACAGGAAGGTGACAACAGAAACCGTTTTCAGACAAAGAAAATGTGAAGGAAGCATAGGATACATAGGTCATCTGCACGTTGTTGTTTCTCATAGCTTCAATCAGACACGCAGATTGGAGGGAAGAGCCACGTGCACATTTTTGCCTTAGTTGCTTTTAAACTTCTGAACATTTATTTTTCTCTGACATGGTGCTGGAATACTGCAGCAGCAGCTGCCCTCGCCCCTCACTCACAGGCTCAGAGAGAGAGAGATCCCTCCTTCATGTTTATAATAGCAAAAATCTGTCATAGAAGAATGGTCCCTGTGGTTTCCATTAGCTTATATTCATGATTGGTGTTACCTTCATCCAGTGCTGTCTGTGATCCCCTGTCTGTCATTGTATAATTCATTGTAATTGTCTTTTGGTTTCTCCCTGTTGTACTTCAGGAATTATCCTCTTGTGTCTCACTGTGGTTTTACTTCCTGCCTCTGCTCGTTTCCCTCCTTTTGATTGCCTTCCACTTCCTCCGTTAGTTTCACATGTGTTTGATTGTTTCAACCTATGTTTCATTCCTGCCTGTGCCTAATCACCAGTCAGTGTGTGTATGTATAACCCCTTCTCATCTCCCACACCCTCAATTCCTCTCCAATGAAGGGAGGTTTGTCATGTTAACTAAGTGAAACATATGAATAAAAATTACTCGCTGTTTAGAGACCTCCTCCCACCACAGTTTGTATATTCCAGCTGTGTGTCATGCTTCTTTTATACGATGAAGCTAAAAACATTTCTGCGAAGGATACACTTGCGCATCCTCAATTATAGCTCCTCCAGAAAGCCTCCTCTGTCCTCCACATGCATTTTAGGAACCAAGAGATCCTTCAGCATGGCGTACTGAGATTGATTTCCCGGTCACAGGCAGGAGGACTGAGGACAGAGGAGACGAGGAGGCACAAATTAGTGAGATGACTACTGCCTACTGTCTACAGCCTACTGTCCTGTCTTCCCCTTTGTCTTTGTCATTTTGTCTGTTCATGCTTTGTGTGTTCTTCGTGCTCCTGTTCTTAGATTCCTGTTTAGTGTTGCTTTTGGACTTTGTGTTGACAGCATTTTAGACCTGCGCCATGTTGAAAAGAATGCATAAATGTTACTAGTTCCGACTGAATAAGATTGCTGGTGCCATTTTAACTTAAAAGTAACCAGAGGTCTCATTTAGACATGAAGGTGACACATTAAGATGTCTGATT
Organism: Paratilapia polleni; assembly: GCA_015106735.1. Taxonomy (NCBI): domain Eukaryota; kingdom Metazoa; phylum Chordata; class Actinopteri; order Cichliformes; family Cichlidae; genus Paratilapia; species Paratilapia polleni. The sequence goes on from VUQI01009594.1 coordinate 38,055, forward strand.
AATGGAGAGGAGTGCATGTCTGAAAGGGGCTTTGCAGTATATTCACACATAAATGATATTGACAGTTTGTGTATGCTTTTGTCTGTGTGGAACAACAAGACACACATCATGTAAAAATGAAAGGAGGGTAATTAATTTTTTTATAAAAGTAAATGCAAGATGTTATAGAGCACTACTTATTAAAGTTACAAGTAGTTGATTTTTTCAAGCATTAAACAAATGCACCTAACTGAGTTGTTTTAAAATTGGCTAAGCAACAAATTTATATTTAAACCAGTCAGTAAAACTTATTCTTGGCAGCTGGTGGGTTTATTTATTTCATTTTCTGATTTCTGTCATTGTTTACTAGCCCTTGGAGGGTGAACAAACCCTAATCTTGGACACTAAGTAAGAGTTCCTGCAGACAATGTGCAATCAGTGTTGTTTACACTACAGCTGTCCTGCAATCGAATCCAATCAAGAAAGCTATGCCTCTGCATGCCAGCTGTACCTGTGGTCAAAAGAACAGCTTGTCTTGTTAATCATTTGTCATAAATATTGGTCTTGGTACTATTGACTGAGGCTCAAAAAACATTCTACCCAGACTAACACATGCTTTTATACAAAACTCAGGCACAACTCAGAATAAAGGGAAAAAAACTCAAGTCTGAGCTGCAAAAGATCAGGCCTGGGTTAATACACCAAGCCAGAGGGAGATAAAGACAAAGAGGCGGAAAGAGGGAGAAATAAGATTTTATTTAAGAGAGCGTGCCGCTGCCTCGGAGACAGCGCAGCGATGTGAGGCTGACCTCTGGAAGGAAAGCAGCAGCAGGGGTCACTGAGGTTGATCCAATTCTGGGCAGTCAGTGCCAACACTCTGATTAAGAGGTGATGAAGAGGGCAGGCCGACCATCATCTCCGCAGGTGGATTCACTCTGGGATGCATGTGGGGTGGAGGAGATGAGGGACGGGGAAAGTTCAAGCACCATAGCCAGAGGGATAATCAGTAATGGTGATAAAATTGCTCTTGAGCTGTTGCCTGCGTTTTTGCCTTATCCAAATGTTGCCAGATAACAAAAACACACCCTTGCTTAATTTACTTCACTCCAAAGTTTAAGCCTTGCTTGACTTGGTATGGTCAGGAGCTTAAGGTAGCCAGTAAATGTTAGCACCAAAATGTACGTAGCCTTGCTTTGTGGTTGTGAGATAGTTGAACAACCACAGTGTTTAGACAGATTTGCTCTTGTGCTAAAACAGAAAACTTAGCAACACCATTTGATATTTATCTTTATTTGGCTAACCTAAAATTAACTAATAGAAGCTTATCTGCCTCGTGGTTAAGGTGCATATCATGTAATAGGGCGACAGTTTTTCTCCTGTCATTACCTTGGGAGAATGGTCCGACAGCCAGATTATCAACAAACATATGTCTGTGTGTGTGTCAGTGAGTAGGGTGTGAGGGGTAAATGTCACTGACATGGTGGTGGGGAGTTCCTCTGCTGGGCCAAAACCTGAGCAACTGCTCATCTCTAATTGGGCCCGTCTTAGTAACCTTTCCCCCCCCACCCCCGGCGTTCCCATTCATCCCTTTCTGCCTGTCTGTCAGCCAGTCAAAGCTGAGGCAGGTCGCCGTACACAGACACGGCGTGCTTCTACGCTAATGTTTTCATTTTAAAGTGTGAAAATTTTACTATGTTTATGCCTAGCTGTAGCCAAATATTTAGTTTACATGGATATTTGTTTGTCAGGTAGGATTTTCAACTTTGGGATTCATACTTATATTATTATTTATATTTTTTAAATGTTGGAAAAAATACCATTTCAGCTTTAGCCCCCGACATCCTTCTCACTGACTTCTCGCACTTCGGTAAGCCTTGTTGTCGCCAATTTAGTAACTTTGTTGCTAGATTCAGTGACTTTTCTGAGCACTTCAGGAACTTGCTCTCCTGCTACAGGCCCACCACTCTGTCGGCTCTGTCACAGAGCAGCAGCACCCAGACCGGGCATTTCACTGCATGAGAGAAAGGAAAAAATAAGAGACACTCTGCTGCTCATAACTTTATTTATTTATTTTACTTGTAAATAACAGCTCAGCCATTATCTTTAACTTATGTGTATGGTGATTTTGTTAGGGGATGTTGCTAGATTGTGTTTTAGTCTGGACAGGCAGAAACAACAGACTGTATATAAAAGATGGATGTTAGTCAGGGCTTCGATGTGAAGCCTCGATCTGAGGATTTTGGCCATTGCCATCTTAGTGGTTTGAAACTGGATGCGACGAGCAAAGAGTGGATCTGACTGGCACTGCATGCCCATACGTTAGTGACTTGTCAATGATTTACAAAATAAGCATCATGTTATACTCAATACAGCTTGAAACTAGTGATTGAACCCATAAACTCATCAGCAGAATGCTTATTGAGGTCATGATTAAAGGGAGCTGAAGGCCAATTTCCCATAGTGGCCCCCCAACTGGTCATTTATTAGAATGCAGGTTTAAGGCATTTCGGTGTTGGCTTCACTTTTCAGACTATGTCCATCTTTTAAATACAGTCTATGGCAGAAAGATAGACTTTTGTTAAGTTATGCAGACTCTTATATTTGCTTCCTGACACAGAACTTGAGTCAAAACATTAAAGCTAGGCTCAGAAACCTTTTGTAATTTAATCCTTCTTGTGTGGGTGCTCCTATCCTATTGTCCTGGAAGTGGATAATGCTCCCGGTACTGCTTCAGTATGTCACCATATTTGTTTTGCAAAGACTCCCAATCTGTTTTTTCCACCATGTCACTTGTGTGTTACTTTCAGTGACAGTTCCATTGTCAGTCCTAGCATGAAAAAAAAAAATTACCATTGCTGTTTTGCCTCTGTAGTATTTTCTGCAGACATCCAACCCTTTCCTTCCTCTTTATACCAGCACACACATGCCCAGTGTACCTTCAGTGTGGTGCATTTACAGGCATAGATTATTTCTAAACAGTGTGCTAAAAGCTAGATAGAGGTTTTATTAGAGTAAAATATAGAGACACATACACACTCACAGTACACTAACGCACACTGAAAAGTTTGACTATGTTTTTGAATCAGAGGGGGAATCGGTCCTGTGTTGTTGAAAATGCAGAAGCAGGTAAGAGACAGACATGAAACCAGACGGATACACAAACAGACGGACTGACAGCTGCAACACACAAAGATAGAGGGGAGGCCTGCAGAGAGATGTGAGAGAGTGTGTTAATCCACATGGCGTAGCATTTCCTCTGTGGATCAGTGTGCTTTTGAACTTTTCAAGGGGAGGATGGCAAGGAGCGATCGGCCACTCTGTAAATGTCAGTGGATCTGAACAGCCTGAGCCCAGACAGCCTTGTGCCGTCGCCTGCCACTCACACTCTTCTTTATCCATCCTTCTCTTTTTTTTTGTCTCTGTCTGGGAGCTGTTTATTTTCTCCTCTCCTTCCCCATCCTCTGTTATCCCACCCACCCACTCCCTCTCACTTTTATTATTGTCTTTTACCTTTGCCTTGCCATTGCCTGCAGGAATATAGCAGATCCTGTAATAGACAAGGCTGATTTTTGTTTCTTTGTTTCTCTCTTTTTTCCTGCCTTTTCTGGATTTCTGTTGAACTCCACCTGACTAGTAAGCGCTCTGTTTCACATTACTCAGTTTCAGAGACCATATTGTATTCTGGCTTCTTGGCTTTATATTCCCCCTAATTTATTAGCCTACCTTTATTTTTCTCTGCTGGTAATTAGATTTTTTTTTTTTTTTTTGTTGTTTTGTAGAAGATGTTTTATTTCATTCTTCCAAACCATCTTCAATTTCCTAGGGAATTATCAAGGGAGAGTCCTTTCATTTAATTTGTACGGAAATTAATTTGTCAGTGTAAGAAATAGGATACTTGCTAATCTGGTTAGGCCAGCATTTGTCCCCCCCCCCCCCCCCACCCCCACCCACCCCCCCACCCCCCACT